>CABHPP010122539.1:15516-25988 GCA_902168425.1 Peromyscus attwateri | reverse complement strand
GGGGGGGGAAGTGCTGTGGGATGTTCTGTATGGCAAATGTATTGCTAATAAAGCACTGATTGGCCAGTGGCTAGGCAGGAAGTATAGGCGGGACTAACAGAGAGAATAAAAAGAACAGGAAGGCGGAGGGAGTCACAGCCTGCCAGCCGCCGCCAGGACAAGCAGCATGTAAAGATGCTGGTAAGCCACGAGCCATGTGGCAAGGTATAGATTTATAGAAATGGATTAATTTAAGCTATAAGGACAGTTAGCAAGAAGCCTGCCACGGCCATACAGTTTGTAAGCAATATAAGTCTCTGTGTTTACTTGGTTGGGTCTGAGCGGCTGTGGGACTGGCAGGTGAAAGAGATTTATCCTGACTGGGGGCCAGGCAGGAAAACTCTAGCCACAGCTGGGGGAATGGGGGGGGGAGTGGGTAGCTCACTCTTTTTATCCCAGCACTTGGGAGGCAGAGGCAGGCAGATCTCAGTGAATTCAAGGCCAGTCTGGTCTACATAGTGAGTTCCAGGACAGCCAGAGCTTAGTGAGGCCCTGTCTCAAAAACAAGAGGTGCAGAATGATATTCTGCAACTATGAGCCAAGGTAAGCCTTTCCTCCTGGTGAGTTACCTCAGACACTCTGTTACAGGGTGGAAAGCTGACACACAGGAGCTGGTGAGTTACCTCAGACACTCTGTTACAGGGTGGAAAGCTGACACACAGGAGCTGGTGAGTTACCTCAGACACTGTTACAGGGTAGAAGGTTGACACACAAGAGCTTGTGAGTCACCTCAGACACTGTTACAGGGTGGAAGGCTGACACACAGGAGCTGGTGAGTTACCTCAGACACTCTGTAATACAGTGGAAAGCTGACACACAGGAGCTGGTGAGTTACCTCAGACACTGTTACAGGGTGGAAGGCTGACACACGGGAGCTGGTGAATTACCTCAGACACTGTTACAGGGTGGAAGGCTGACACACAGTTACCTCAGAAACTCTGAAATACCCTGGAAAGCTGACACACAGGAGCTGGTGAGTTACCTCAGACACGCTGTTACACAGTGGAAAGCTGATACACAGGAGCTGGAGATTTTAGTCAGGTCTTATACTTATATTTATCATTGAGTATATCATTGGGCATCCATCTCTATTAAAAATAGATTCCTTTTCAACTTTTGCTATAAAAAACCCTGCATTTCTTCCTCTCTTGGTGGTAAAAATCACCTGTTACTATCTAAACTGTTATGTTAGGGAAAAAGCAAAAAAGTTGGGGAGGATGAAGTTGCCTTTAAGTCTACTGGAAAGGGAGACAGGGTTGGACGCTCTTGGTGGCCAAGAAGACAGAAGTTTCTTTTCAGGAGATGCACAGAAAGACAGATCTTTATTTTTATGTAACCAAGAAATGAAGTTTCTTCTTCATGGACCTGAAGGAACACAAGCAAGGCCATTTTCTCACAGTCATCATCCAGGCACAAGGTTTCCATCAGCTCCAAATATAGATGGCTTGGACATGTGCAAGTCAGGAACACAGGGTTCTTGTCAGGCTTCTGTTCCGGCAGGGAAGGCCATTCATACTGGAGAACTTCCCAAGGAGGACAAGAAGCAATGATTTAAATAGAAAATATAGAAAGTTTCAAAAAATACGTTAAAATTTTATGATGTTTTTTCCATACAAAAATGAGAATCTAGATCCATTGTAGCTCATAGATGCCAGTTAAGGATGTGAATGAGTGGGACTGATAAAATTCTCATTGGGTAAAAGCATTTGCTGGGCAAACCTAACAACCTGAGTTGGATCCTGGAACCCACATAAAGGAGAAGGACAGAACTCATTTAGGTTTGACTCACATCCCCTCACATATAAACCCACTAATAATTAATAAAAGCATGTAGCTTTGTACTTTAGACTATATAGAATAGCCAGGTGTAGTGGTGCATCCCTTTAATCCCAGCACTTGAAAGGCAGAGGCAGGCAGATCTCAGTGAATTCAAGGCCAGTCTGGTCTACATAGTGAGTTCCAGGACAGCCAGAGCTTAGTGAGGCCCTGTCTCAAAAATACCAAAGAAAGAAAGAAAGAAAGAAAGAAAGAAAGAAAGAAAGAAAGAAAGAAAGGAAGGAAGGAAGGAAGGAAGGAAGGAAGGAAGGAAGGAAGGAAGGAAGAAAGGAAGGAAGAAAGAAGAGAGAGAGAGAGAGAGAGAGAGAGAGAGAGAGAGAGAAAGAAAGAAAGAAAGAAAAGAAAGAAAGAGAAAAGAAAGAAAGAATGCAGAATATGAAACATCACATTTTAGTTATTTTGTCGGGAATCTCTCAAAACAATTTCAGCAGACATAGGATCTTCATTTTGAGGGTCAAGTCATTTTCCAAGATGTTAACATTATTTTTCTCAGAGACTGGTATGTCTTCATGTGAATTGGTCAGTAAATATGTTTGGAGAGCCTACCACGAGTGTGGCTTTTACCAAGTCTTGGGGATTTAATGATGAACACTGAGTTCATATTCACTTGCTAGAGCAAGGAGAATGATGCAAAGACTTTAAGAATAACAGCAAATGCCTTATGTGGGAGTTAAAGAGGGCTCCACATCAGTGCTTCTCAACCTGTGGGTTATAGTTGTTTGTTTTTGCTCTTTTTGGGGGTCCACCACCCAGCTCCCAAGTAAATCACACACAGAGACTTATACTTAATTATAGATGCCCAGCCTTAGCTTGACTTGTTTCTTGCCAGCTTTTCTTTACCTAAATTATCCCATCTATCTTTTGCCTCTGGGCTTTTCCTGTTCTCTTGCTTCTATAAATTGTACTCTTTCTTACTCTGTGGCTTGCTGTGTAGCTGGGTGGCTGGCCCCTTGCATCCTCCTCCTTCTCTCACTCTTTCTTCTTTTTTCCTCCCAGATTTCTCCTTCTACATACTCTCTCTGCCTGCCAACCCTGCCTATCCTTTCTCCTCCCTTGCTATTGGCTGTTCAGCTCTTTATTAGACCATCAGGTGTTTTAGACAGGCAAAGTAACACAGCTTTACAGAGTTAAACAAATGCAACATAAACAAAAGTAACAAACTTTAAAATAATAGTCTACAACAGTGAGTCTGTGACTCCTTTCGCGGTGACCACCTCAGACCATTGGAAAACACAGATATTTACATTCATAACAGTAGCAAAATTACAGTTATGAAATAGCAACAAGAATAATTTTATGGTTGGGGTCACAAGGGTTGCAGCATTAGGAAGGCTGAGAACAACTGTTCTACAGAGAGAGATAACATTGTGTATACAATACAAGGCTAGATAAGCTGTTGAGGGAACAGGAAGAGGAATGACAGGTGTTCTGCCTTTGGGCTGATGAATACCATGTGCCATACTTGTCCCAGGATACAACAGAGTATGTCTGGGGACCAGAAAGTAGTCAGTATTGGAGTTATAGGAGAGATGGGTTCAGGCCAACTGAGATAGAGCTATTGTGGAGAACATGGGAGTTCTTAGACTGCTGCACTTTCAAGATGGGGAGAAGAGGATGGAGGGGGCTCACTTAGGCAATTTTAGAATCCAGAGGTATAATTGGCTAGCCTCATGTTACTCTCGTATGTTTATCTGTATGGATCTAACATATTTTGAAATTCAGAGTTCCTTTTGAAAAACAGATTTTTTTAACTTGTTCACTATTAACAGCAGATATTTACTTAACTTCAATTTCCATCCTTCAGACAGAACCCCCAAGTTGTACTTGCCAGGCAAGTGCTGTGCCACTGTTACAGCCCTAACTAAGCCTATTGATTGGTCATTTCAGCATGTTTCTGGAGCCACAATACTCACTGTTTGTTTAATGTACACGATACTGCCTTTGATGTTATCAGATCTTGTGAATTCTGTAACATTGTTACTTTTGTCGTTTCTCTCATGCTCAATAAGCCACGTCAATTCTCATAGTCTCCATTTCCTCATGCTTAAAAGGAATACAGTCCTTCAGAGAGCTGTGGTGAGGATTGTGCTAATAAGTGCATCAATATCTGGTGCTCAAGATGCATGCATCAGGATCCTGCTTAACCCTTCCCTGACTAGGAATCTATTTTATAAGCTTAATACCACTTTTTAAAACTTTTGAACTTTGTGACATTGCTGAAGAAACTGAGGACACTTGCGGGAAGGTTTAGTTGAGCTTTGCTGGGTTCAGTGATCCTTAGTTCCATTACATGTTGACATCATCCAGAAGAACTTTATAAAATTATAATCTTTGCTCTCACACTTTCCCATGGCCTAAAATCAACACTAATTAATTTAAAACAATTATTCTAAAGACCGAATTGATTTGAGGATTCTGTTTATAGTTTTTGTAAGACTGTACTATTTGGCCATCTGAACTTGGTCCACTAGGATGCTCGTTCATAATCAGGGAATGGTGATTGTGATGGATAGTCTTGGTTGTCAAGATGATTACATCTGGAATCAACTAAATCCCCCAAATGGAGGGGCACATATGAGGGATTTTTGCTTAATTTGAAGTGGAAGGATCCACTTCTGATCCCGATCTTTGAGATGGGAAGACACACCTTTAATCCAGATCTTTTTAGGTAGGAAAACCCACCTCCAATCCAGGTCATACCTTCTGCCAGAAGCCTACATAAGGACATGGAAGAAGGAAGCGTTTGCCCTTTGCCTGCTTGCTCTCACCTCACTAGCAAGTCCATTCCTTGACTGGCATTACAGACTACTACTTTGGGATTCTGGTGTACACTGACGGCAACATGAGTCATCCAGCCTTGTGGACTGAGCAACTACTGGGTTCTTAAATCTTCTGTTCATTGACAGTCATTATTGGATTAACTGGACCACAGCCTATAAGTAATTTTAATAAATCCCCTTTCTATATACACAGGAAATTAATTCTCTAAGTTTTGTTACTCTAGAGAACCCTGGCTAATATAGTGATCATTTAGGATAGTATTTATATCACTCTAAGATTTCTTCCCCAATAACTTTTTACTTAAATTAATTTCATCCATTTCTTTTCTGGGTCACATAATGAACTAGAATTATTTTTTCCAGACAGAAATAACATACTGGATTTTTTTTTCTAGTTGTGATGACTTTAAGAATTAGTCTACCTTAGAAGTTTCTTCACTGCAGGACACAACTCTGTGTTATAATAGGTTAGTTAAATGTGTTAATAAAACATACGGCTTATAGAAAAACAGATAACAAAATAGGTCGTTACTGGAAATGCTTGTTTTTTTTTTCATTGAATTATGGATACCTGGGGCAACTATAGCTATAGAGACCTGCTGTGGACTCCCTCTGGGGACATAAAGAAGGTGCATTGGAAGTTGAAACCACCAGCATTGAAGAGAAGAGGAAGAACTTGGCCAAAATCCTAGGGTGGGCATTTGTACCAGAAAAAAAAAATGTGTAAACTTGCTTGGCCATTGGATATCTATCAACCAGAACTGCAAGTTTGGGTACCTCATGCCTACTCTGAGCATTGCCTTTAAAGTGAAAGGACCTGGAGCCTTGAGAGATAGAAGATGATTTCCATGCAAGCACAAGGACCCGAGTTCAGATCTACAGCATCTACACAAAAAAATGCCAACAGTTGTACGTGTCTGTAACACTAGTGCTGGCAGGGGGATATGGGCAGTGTTTTTGTTAGGGTTTCTATTGTTGTGAAAAGACACCATGACCATGGCAACTCTAACAAAGGAAAACATTTAATTGTGGTGGCTTACAGTTCAGAGGTTTAGTCCATTATCATCATGGCAGGCGGCATGCAGGTAGATATGGTGCTGGAGAAGGCACTGAGAGTTCTATGTCTTGACCCACAGACAATAGGACTTGAACCGTGTACCACACTGAGTGTAGCCTGAGCAAAGGAGACCTCAAAGCCCACCTCCAACTGACACACTTCCTCTAACAAAGCCACACCTCCTAATAGTTCCACTCCCTTTGGGGGCCATGGTCTTTTAAACCACCACAGGCAGAGATAGGTGAATTACCAGAGCTCACTGGCTAGTGCCCTAGCTAATCAGTGCGCTCTGGGTTCAGTGAGAGAGCTTGTCTCAAAAAGTAAGGTAGGGCCATCAAAGATGGCTCAGTTGGTAAATATGCTTGTGACAAACCCAATAACCAGAGGAGAAAACAATGCTGGAAGTTGTCCTCTGACCTCTCTACGAATGCTGTTGTGCAAGTGCACATATAAATAAAACTTAATTAGGAGAGATTAAGTAAGACACTTTATGTCAACCTCTGGGCTCTACATGTGTGCTCATACACATGCACAGGCATTCCCCCCACACACATGCAGAACATGCATGTGTGTATACACTGCACACAATTTTTTATAAAAGTATATTCAGGATAACTTCTCTCAATAAAAGTAACTGGAAATGGGGGAAGCGATTCATAAATATTCTTTCAGTGGAAAGCTGAACATTGTCCACTGGATGCTTCTAGGACGGTTTTACTTTCTGGGAACTACGAGACTTCAATTGTGTTTGAGTGCCCTATTTTGAATATCAGTAGAAAATTGTATTAGTTACTTTTCTTGTTGCTATAATAAAATACATGACACATGCAACTTAAGGACAGATGTGTTTATTTTGGCTCAGAGTTTGAGAGTACAGTCCGTAATGGCAGAGAGGGCAACAGGAGCTTGAGACAGCTGGTTAGCAAACAGAGAGAGATGAATGCTGCTGCCCAGCTCCTTTTCTTCTTTTTATGTGGTCCAAGATCCTACAGCACATTTTGGGTAGGTCTTCTGATCCCAATTAACCTACTCTAGAAAACTCTCCATAGACATGTCCAGAAGTTTGCTTCCATGGTGATTCTAAATCTAATCAAGTTGGCATGATTAGCCATCACAAAAGCATACCTTCAAGTTATTATGTTATAAATTGATGGAGCAGCTTCTAAAGGCTAGGATCCTGGAAATGCAAAGGGAGGATTTTGATCAGTTCCCTTTTCACAGGCAGATACACAGGTACCCAATGGTGTTGAGGCTTCTGCTGTACCCTGCCATCTTTTCTTCTTCAAACTCATTCAGAAATGGGGGCTTTGTCTAAGAAAGCACAACATAGAAGCAGCTTGGATATTTTTTATTGGCAGTAAGTTTCATGTAGTTGGAGATTAGGGTCAATTTTAATGAATTCAGTGGACCTAGACGGTAAGATTTGGCCAGCTTAAGGCTGCTGTGTTCCATACTAAGGGAAATGGATCTTGATTTTTTTAAAACTCATATTAATATAATATTTTATGAATTCATTGAGATTTTCATATGGTAAAGTTTGATCATATCCACCTCCAGTTCTTTCCCTAGCTTCTTCCACATCCACCCTATTTAGCCATTTGTGTTCTTTCTTCTGAGAACTCAGTGCAGTTCCATAGCCTACTTTTTAACTGGGTTGTCTTCTTGGTGTTTTGGTTTTTGAGTTCTTTGTATATTCTAGACACTATCCTCTGTTAGATGTATCAGTGACTAAAATTCTGGGAAATGGTCTTCCACAGTGCACGCATCAGGAAGTCAGTACAGACTGTTAAGAAGAGACAGACTTTCTCATCCGTTGATATGGACAATGATCAAGTAATGGGAAAGCATTGGGGTGGATTCACCTCGGTGAGAACTGAAACGGGAGGTTTGGAGACAGGCTTTGAAGTGGGATTCACAATATTGAATTAGAAATGAACACAGTACAGGCTGACCCCAAGCTTTCCATACCAGCTTCTTCAGTTACAGTCACAAACACTGTTCACGAGGAAAGGGCAGGTAGGGAAGGTTACCACTAGGGAATTTTATTTTAGACATGAAATTTGAGAAGCCATAAAACAAGGAAGATTAAATATGTGGTATTATTTACAAATTTTAAGATTTATATATAAAGTTTTGTTTTCAATTATGAGTTGCTATTACTTTAAATCATGTTTTTCACATAGAAGGAATTGCTATCTTTCTTAATATACTAATATGGAGTAGGGTATAATTCTTTTAAAGGAAGTTATACAAAGTTGCCTTTTCTGTTATAGTCATGGTTTGTACATGGTAAGCAGTCCTTGTGGGAGGCTCTATGTGAAACCACAAAGCCTCCCAGTTCTGGGATGCTTTCCACTGGTCATGCCACTGCCTCCAAAGCTGGTTTCTGGTGGTCCTCCCTTGAGACATTCTGAGTGTTGGCATGCTATTTTCATGGTTGTAACTCTTCAAGAACAAAGACAAATCCTCCTCCTCATGGAATCCCAAATGTTTGGATAATACCTTCTGTGAGTGTCTGTGTTGGTTAGCTTTTGCCAACTTGACACTAATTGGAGTCACTGTGAAGGGAAAACCACAACTGAGAAATTGCTTCCATCAAACTAGTGTGTGGCATGCCTAGACGGCATTTGGCATTTTCTTGATTAATGACTGATGTAGGAGGGCCCATGTGGTGATATTTTGTTTGTGCTCTAACAAATAAAGCTTGCCTGGAGATCAGAGTGTGGAGCTAGCCACTAGAGGCCAGGCAGTGGTGGCACACACCTTTAATCCCAGCACTTGGGATCTCATGCGTTTGATCCCAGTACTTGGTGGACATACTCCTTTAATCCCAGTACTTGGGAGAAGGAAACAAGAAGTGATATGGAGAAAGTGATAAGTGAAAGTGATAAGGCCGGGTGGAGACAGGAGCTCTGCCCTTTCAGTCTGAGGATTCCTAGAGGTAAGAAGTCTTTCTAGTGTCTGGCTGCTCTGCTTCTCTATCTTTCAGCTTTCACCCTGATATCTGACTCTGGGTTTTTATTTTTAAGACCAACTAGATTCTCGCTACAAGCCCAGCCCACTTATAGTAGGCTGGTACTATTCCTGGGCTGACATTCCTGGGTTATATAAGAAGCTAAGCCATGGAGAGTAAGCAGACTTCCTTCACTGCCTCTGCTTCAGTTTCTTGTTCCCTTTGCATGCCTTGAGTTCCTGCCCTGACTTCCCTTCATGCTGTACTGTGACCTGTAAACTGAAATCAACCCTCTCCCCCTCATGTTGCTTTTGGTCATGGTGGTTATCATAGCAACAGAAAGCAAGACAGAACAATAGCTAATGAATAAATATTTCCTGGGTGAATGAATGGATGAATGAGCACATTCATATGTAGTTGTAGGAGTGACAGACCCTATGAAAGAACCCTAGAACTTCGCTGTAGCAACACACTGTATGACCATGGTTTAGTCAGTGATGGACTACATATGTTGTCTAGTGACACTGTGTCCATCTTAGCCTGTGGAGGTACATCATATGTTTACATAACAATGACATCACCTAGTGATATATTTCTTAGAGTGTGTCCCCACTAAGACACTGGTGATTGTATTTGTAGTTTTATTGTTCCTGGAATGTGCAGAAAGCTCACATCTCAAATGATTTCCCTGCCTTCTTTCCAGGACCTCAGCTTCTGGATGGATAAGTTTATTATCCTACCTCACCTGAAATGCAAACACCAGTCTCCTATTTACATGTCTATGGGTGGAGGCAGGTGTGGGTAACTAATCCAGAATACATGTCTGTGTCTAAATTTGGAGTTTCTTGATGTCAAATACCTAGTCACCTAGACTGCTAGTAGATCCTATTTTGATCTGAGGTCTCAAACGGATAAAGATTAAGTTCCTGGGCCATTTACCGTGTTTGAGATTCTTAAGTGATGATAGTTCTTGTATTTTGTACACTTGGGAAAATCTTGCAAGTATAAGAGTTATAAAAACATTTCTGAATAGGAATGCCATGATAACAGTAACATGGACATAATTTAAACTAGCAGTAAAGTTAATTCAAACACAAGATGATCTAAGAAAATACACATATAGACTGTTGGCTTCTTAGAATGATCACAACAATAATTAAGAGTACTTATTATATGCTCAGTACAATCGGTTTTGCTCTAATACAGTATGTACATATTTAAAAACCAACATTCGAGAATAACCACAGAGCAATGCAGAAAAAAGATTTAAGGGAACAGTGCTCTAAACAATATCTGAACAATAACACACTATACACACATGCACATGCTCATGCATGCCAACAAAGATAAATTTAATAAATCAATAACATTTTTTTAACACATGTACAATGGTAAAACATACACAAATAATAAAATAAGTATGGCATCTTTAAGTTTGGAAAGAGCTGATGTGTGGTGTGCAAGTGAGTATCAGGCTAAAGGTTGGCAGCTGCAAAGGGGAGCCTGGAGGCCACCTGGTATTAGATGGTCAGCTGTAGCAACGGATGAGGATGGGTGGCTAGGAGCACATGATAGCCTGAGTATTGGGAACACACATGGGTTGTGCACCACAGGCTCAGTTCTACTGGATACTGTTTCTGTTTCTTCAGTACTTCCCATGGGAGAAGGTAAGAGAAAAAAGACATGCTCCAATTGTTTAGCAGTTTAATTGTTTCCTAATTATATTATATTGTTATATTAATTTCACAGACATGAATTTGCATTTTCTTTCCTTCTCTCTCTCTCTCTCTCTCTCTCTCTCTCTCTC
>CABHPP010122539.1:0-15416 GCA_902168425.1 Peromyscus attwateri | reverse complement strand
CCCTCTCTCTCTCCCTTCCTTCCTTCCTTCCTTCCTTCCTTCCTTCCTTCCTTCCTTCCTTCCTTCCTTCCTTTCTTTCTTTCTTTCTTTCTTTCTTTCTTTCTTTCTTTCTTTCTTTCTTTCTCTCTTTCTTTCTTGGTTTTTCAAGACAGGGTTTCTCTGCAAAACCTTAGCTGTCCTGGAACTTGCTCTGTAGACCAGGCTGGCCTTAAACTCAAAAGTCTGCCTGCCTCTGCCTCTGTGTGCACTACTACTAGCCAGTGATAAAACACATCTAATAAGATGTGGTTACACCTGATTTTTGAAGTATCATTTATTTTGGAGAAGTCCTCTTTAAATAATTTTTAGTACTTGACAATTATTATGTATTAAGTCTTTCATGTTTTAGTTATAGCCTGTTTTTCAGTTTTCACCTCTGCAAAGGTCAGGGAATAACAGGCTATCATGTCATATGTTTACTGACCTTAGTGGAAAGTAGTGATGTCAGTCTGGCTGGTGCTGCAAACGTGCTCAGCAGCATGCTCGTTTTTCTCTTCTATCATTGATAATTATGCTGATAATACCCAGTAAAGCCTAATCAAGGACTTCTAATCAGTGTAAACATGCTGAGCCCCATTAGCATTCCAAATGCTTATTGCTTTTTGTATTCTGTTAGTGTCCCTGGTTCCTCCTCATTATACAACCTCTTTATGGAATAGAAATATTTAGCATAAAACATCTTGAATGCTTTCTGTTTTGGATGAGAAGCATTATCAATTGCTAAAGAGGCACTTCACAATTGATACCTCATTGAGAGCTGGTAGCAAATGTGAATGGATGGGTAACAAATGGCACTATGAACCGTCTTTTTGTACAATAGTGATTGACACCTCCTCACTTTCAGTTGAGAAGCAGGGTGAGGGTTTGGAGTGGGTTCTGGCTTGAGCTGGTCAGAACTGTGTTGATGTCTCAGTTCCTCCCTATGTTAGCAGGTAGTGTGACCATGGCCAAGGCAGGGAGTGTGACAATGGCCAAGGCAGGTAGTCCTCCAGGATTCATTCCTTCAGCTATCAACATGGTGCTTTTGTTTCATATTGCTATGCATTAATGTCTCATATTACACATAGAATCCATAATAAGTAATTGGTAAGTTACCAGCCAATGGAAAAGGACGTTGAAATCTACCAAAAGATGGAACTCTGGGTTGCTGGTCTGAGCAAGACAAGCCTGAAGAGGGAAACCAGATGTCTGGATAACCTTCTCCACGCTAACTACTGTAAAGTGCTCCTGGTTTTGATGTTTTCAAGATATCAGATCTAGAAAATTGGCTAAAACAAGCAGGCCCAGAAAGACACTGGATAGGACGGACCTGGAGCAAGCAGAGACCCAAAGACATGCTTACAGAGGAGGGTTGGGTTGAGAGCTTATCTCTTTAGGGGAGGAGTCTAGCCACTGATTTCCTTTTCTGTACGTAAGTAGAATCTTCAACTAATGCATAGGGTGCTGGTTAACCTTCATTGCCAATTTGACGGGATTTATAATCACCTTGTATAGAAAACTGTAACTGAATAGAGGGAGATGCTGCTGTGAGAACCCTGGCCTTGTGGTCTGCAGGCAATTGGAACTAAGACTGTGGAAAAGTTTGGAGCTGTGGTCTAGAGAAGACCTAAAATTTTACAAGTAGAGCTTAACGGGCCATGCTGGTGAGAGTATAGAAAACCTGAATGCTGCTGAGTGTGAACACTGAGTCCCAGCTTAAAAGACGATGCATGTTACATCTGGCAAATAACCTGTAGCATTCGGTCAGTGTCCTGACAACTTGAGTGAGGTTGAATTCAAAAGTGATGAACTAGTTTGTACTGTGAAGAAACTTTCAAGCCTAAAAGAGACACATAGCACTCAGGTACAATATGGCCTCCTGTGTTTATCCAGGTTTATAGAAAAGCATAGGATGTTCAGTTTGGTGAGAAAAGAGTGAGTGAAAAGAGTTGTGTCTGAGGAGAGTGCAGAGAGAGATGAGCAACTGTTAAAGAGCTTGGGACAATTAAGGAGAAACCTCATATTCTGTACTGGGACAGTAGGAAAGGTGCTTGAAATGTAAGACCCCACCCATTGATGCTCCAGTCTCTAAACATGTAAATTCACCTGAAAAGGGACGGGGTGACTGAGAATGTCACTGAACTCATTTGTTGCTCTAAAACAACTGCCTAGGAAAGTGTTTCCCCAGGTTCAGCTCCCAGGGCACACAGAGGACACTGCGGCTATGGCAGAAGCGGCCAGACTTCATCTCAAGTTGGCAACAGAACTGGTTTTGCAGGCAAGAGTGAGGGTCATGGAGGCTTTGTGCTAAGGTCACAGAAAACCACTGAGGCCAGGCAATGGGCAGCCGGATTGAATTCCTTGCAAGAAACCCTGAAAGCCCACCTCTTGAAGCTCTGAAGATAAAGCCCAAGCTGTAATGGAGCCCATGGGATACTGTAGATGCCAGAAGACAGGACATTGACTTAGGAA
This sequence comes from Peromyscus attwateri, assembly GCA_902168425.1. Taxonomy (NCBI): domain Eukaryota; kingdom Metazoa; phylum Chordata; class Mammalia; order Rodentia; family Cricetidae; genus Peromyscus; species Peromyscus attwateri. The sequence goes on along the minus strand of CABHPP010122539.1, from coordinate 12,926 downwards.
CACGGTAGGCATGGAATGGAGCCAGCCTGAAAGAGAAACTGTGTCCTGAACACAGCAGAGCTAAGAGTGAGGGCTGTCTAAGACTAGGGATCCCAGTTGGTACCAAAAGAGCTCCAGACGCTGGTATAGAGCTGGGCTTTGCGCTTGCTGAGTGAGGTTCTTTAGTTTGGCCTGACATTTCTTGTTCTGCTCCTGCTCTACCTCAGATCATTCATGGTCTGTGTCTCTGCCGGTGGTCATGGCTGAACCATTATTTTCTCCTCAAATACAGAATATATCATATTTTTGAGCCTTTTACAAGAATGAAAGGAAACAACCTGAGGAGGGTGCTTGGCATGGTGTGTGGTACATAAGGGACTGCTATGTGTTTGGTGGTTGTTGATGGTGGTGGTGGTGGTGGTGCTGGTGTGTGTGTAACAAGTGTATTTCTTTATAAATTGCTTAATAGGTATATTCACACCAGGATGCAGATCATGCTCAAGAATAAGGAAATGGGGACTTCTGGATCTCATCTAGGCAATACCTAACTTGTAACCTTCAGAGAGTGTGGGGGCTTTGCTTGGAAAACTTTTGTTTCCTTTTTCTGTAAAATTTTCTTTCTTGCTTCAATGCCGGCTTGTTTCTCAAGTCTCATTCTGACAAACCAATCACATAGGACTGAAAGACCCCCCCACCCCCCAGTTTTATTCTCCATTTCAGTTAAGGTCAAACTAAGGACAGGCCACTAGCTGCCAGGTAGCCGCCTGGTAAGAGAACAGTCGAGAAAAACAAGGGGGGTCACAGAGGTCAGGGTGTGCTATCCTGGCTTTCTCCGTCGACCGCCCCTGCAAATTGCAACTTTGTAGGTTTTTCTGTGGCGGCGCCCTCAGGTTCACCCCTGGCGCCATTTGAATGCACCAATGAGATGCCTGTTACTATGCTCCACCCTCTGCCCAGTGCTGCTTCCCCTATAAAAACCCCGGTGTGGTTGCTGTCTGGCGCGATCAGCTAGTCTGAGCTGCTGAGAGCCCGCAGGCGCCTGTGTAACAATAAAAATCCTCTTGCTTGTTGCATCCAGTGCTGCTCTGCGTGTGGTGAATGGGTTGGGGTCTCCGGAGTTCTTTCAAGGACATTGTCAAGAATTGTTTCCTTGTTGTATCTTTTATTCAGGTACCAAAGTAATGGAAACCGTCTGAATTTGTACCAGATGATTTGTCCAATGATGCCCTTCTCTAAGCACCAGGTCTTGCTTTTCTTGACCAGTCTGAAGAAACCTGAAAGCATCTTTCTCCTCCTGAACAACTTTATCTAAAGCATCCATGGATGTTGTTTTAATCTATGCTGGATTATAAACCAAAGTGAAGGGGCTTAAAACACATATTCCCATGAGTGAGTGGTCTTGGAATGCAGATGGGCAGGACAGAGATGGACACTTTTCTGCTCAGACTGGTAGCTCAGCCACTTTTGGCTAGTGGCATATGCTTTACTCTCCAGTGGTACCTCAGTTTTCTGTTCCCTGTGGTTGGCTGGAGCTCCCTCAGACTTGAGTGGACTCGGGATGGTAGGAAATGGCCAGCTCGAGGCTGTGGAAGGTCATTCAACCACAGACTATTAGATTAAACAGTTCTGAAACTAACTCAGATTGACACGTGACTATAGGAGGGCAGGGGTTATGGCACATGCCAGTCCGAGTTATGAAGTTGGCTACAGTACTTCAATGATTATTCCCTTTTGATCTGGCTTGTTGCTTTTTAATAACAGGCGTGGCTTCACCTTGAGGGCAGAGCAGTGTCCAAATCGCTTCGGGAACTGAAGGCCTGGTGCAGTGAGGGGATATTCTCACTTGGCAATGGCATCTTCTCTTTAGATTCAAGAGGTCTCTGTGAATTTTGAGTCCTATAGTTCTGTCAGCCAAGTTATAAACTTGCTTTGAGGCATTTAAAAATATTAAAACACAGAAAAACTAGTTAAAGAGGTATTTCCCCTCTCCCCTAGTTTTAGAACCATAGGAAAAAATAAATAAAAATAAACTTGACCAGAAAAGTGAATCCACCCTGGCTTTTGTGCTTGTTTTTGTTGTGTATTTGTCCTTTGAATTGGAATGGAAATGTTCCTCTGAGTCCGTTCTGTGGGTAAAAGAGCTCTTATTTGTCTTTCAAGAGCGGTCACATGTCACTTCCTGGATGAAGCCCCTGTTGACACACCTGCCATCAGGTAAACTTGATCACACCTTTTTTTTTTCTCTTTTGGCCCTTCTGCACTCCAAAAGTCTCCACCTTAGTAACTATAAGTTTATTGCCCCAATATAAAGGTCAATCAGGACATTCGATGGCTGGTGACATAAGGAAACTGATTTCTCAGCACATGGCACGTGAGGGCTGCACAGGGGAACGAAGCTTGGGAAGCTCACTGTATGTTGCAGGAGAAGGTCAAGAAATTCATATTTACCATAGACTGTTCCAGGGTTAGCGGTCTGTACAGGGTTTTGTGAGTTATTCTTCTTGTTGCTATGACCAAGTATCTGACAGGAGCGCTTTCAGAACTCTCCTCTGCGGTGGCAGGGGAGGTAGAATGCGTCACATCACTATGGAACACAGGATAGGTAGGGGCCGGAGAAGCACACAGTCCCCAGAACATTGCCTCAGGGATTACTTCCTCCATGAGTCCCACCTTCTACCTTTCACAAATCTCTCAAAGATGCTATCATATCATGAATTTATCCAAGGATTAATCCATTCATTAGGTCAAAGCCCTCATGGTCTAACAGGCTCTGTAACTGTAGCACTGCACAGGCCCAGCCAGAGACGTGCTTTATTGATCCTCTAAGTGTTGATTAATCTATTCACGCTGTCAGTGAAGCTTCGCCATCACATGTGTATTACAGGGGCACTGGGGAAGGACACCCCGCCCTGCAGTGAGGAGCTTGCTTGGCAGAGCGATAATCTTAAATATCCCAACTCCAACAGAAATCATCTTGGTGCTAACGTGGGTGAGAGAACCTCAGCATAACTGCTGTGGCCTTGGAAAAGGGGGCTGATTCCTGGGTTGTCTTCATTTCAGCATCCTGGGATGAAGCAATGTCTTTTTTGGTTTTGTTAACTTGAAGAGCAGTCGTATGTAGAACAACAATGGTGCTGGAACCACATGATAACTCCCCAGACTTTCTCCTAAAGACAGTACATGAGGCTGGAGGGATGGCTCTGCAGTGAGGAACACTGGGAGCTCTCAGAGGACCCAGGTTCAAGTCTCAGCACCCACAACTGTCTATGCAACTCCAGTTTCAGGGGAGACGACACTCTCTTCTGGTTTCTGGAGACACCAGGCAAAACATACAACAAAATAATTAAAAAAACTAAAATGGCGTCATGTCTCTTCTAGCCATATTAATTTGATATTAACTGGTTAGCCCCACGTAGAAGAGTGAAACCAGCTTCCCATCTCTCACTAGGCACAAAATTCAGTTCCAAAAGTGTCAAAGACCTTAATGCAAAACCTGAAATTCTAAAACTACTGGAAGAAAATACAGGAAAAATATTTCAAGAGAGGAATGGGCAAGAACTTTCTGAAGAAGACTCCAATAGCTTAGGAAACAATTCCAAGATTAACAGACAAGTGTGCATGATTGTGTGCGAGGACAAAGCCTCTGGGCCACAAAGGGAACAGTCCACAGAGTAAAGAGGCTCCCTGCAGAACGGGAGGAAACTTTGCCAACTATACATTAACAGAGGATTGACATCTAGATAGCTAAGTGCATAAAGGACTCCGAAAATTAAACACTGCAATAAATGTGCTAATGAAGTGACTGGAAAACTCTTAAGGGAAGAAATACAAATGGCCAAATAAAAATCGGAGAAAGTGTTCAACCTCCTTAGCCACCAGTGAAACAGAAATTAAACATTTTGGAAATTCTATCTCGCTGTCGGAATGACTGCCCTCAATAAAACAAATAACAAATGTAGGTGGGGATTGGGGAAAGATGATCTCTCTGTGTCTCCCTCCCCTTCCTCCCGTGTGTGTGTGTGTGTGTGTGTGTGTGTGTGTGTGTGTGCATTCAGGAAGCCAGAGATAACTTGGGGTGTCATTCCTCTGGAGCCATCTATGCTGTTTCTGAAACAGGGTCTCTCACTGGGCTAGAGCATCAGGCCCTGGGGATCCGCGTGTCTCTGCCTCCCCAGTGCTGTGATACAATTACACACAGCATTGTGTCTATGCCCGTCGTGGGGAGGAGCACTCATACACTGTTGGTGGGAACAGTACACCCACTAGGAAAGTCAGTGCGGACATTCCTCAAGAAAATCTGAAAAAGAGAACTATTATATGATCCAGCTTTACCAGTCCTGAGTACACACTGGAAGGAGTCTAAGTCGGCACACCACGGAGACACTTGTACCTGCATGGTTATTGCTGCTCTATTCACAACACCCAGGAAATGGACCAGATATGATGTCCACCAACAAATAAATGGATAGAGAAAATGTACATACACATAATGGAATTTTAGTCAGTTATAAGGAAGAATGAAATTATGACACCTGCAGGAAAAGTGAAAAGTGAACAAAATTAGAGCCCATTCTGTTATGCCACACAAGCCAGACTCAGAAAGACACACATTTTTCTCTTATATGTGAAATGCAGATCTAAATTTATATATGTGCACACACACATATATATAGGACCTGAAAGTACAAAGGGGTGTATTAGAGAGAGGAAGAGGCTTAAGGGCAGGGAGCAGGAGGCAACAAGGGAGTGTAGTGGAATAGATGTGGTATGGGCACAGAAGGAGATACTGTCTGTGAGGTGGAAGAGGACCATCAAGAGAAGAGGAGGAGGGATGGGTCAAGCAGCAAAAGAGTTGAGTAAAATGAAATGCATGCATGACATTTTAACAGTGAAACTGTAACTTGTTTGTGGGCAGAAGTAGGTTTTATTCCTTTGGGGTCATCCACTGACTCTACTGCTGAAGATTCGGAATTAAAATTAGCATAGAGAGCATTTGTCATGCACAGGCTAGGTCTCCTGTCAAGGAATTCCCAAAGGATGAGGAGCATGCAAGGTGAGGAAGGTGACAGCTAGGATCTAAACTCACCCATGCACTAAGCAAGTCTTGGTAGAGTAGACAAGGATGAGAAAGATCGATTGGGAGGATGGGAAAATCCAGAAGCTCTGAGAAGAGATCCCACTCTCTCTGCTCCTCTGACATCTCGTGGAGATTGTTCCTTCCAGGGATCTCTGCTTATAGCAAATGACAGTTAGTTATACAGATCTTAGTTTAAAGGAATTGTTCTGATGATATGGTGTGACCTCAGTTATGCAAACACTGTGAACAAATGATGACAATTTAAAGACCCAAATCCGACATTAGCTTAAGAGGGACCCCAAGCCAGTAGATACTTCCGTTCATAATATGAAGCATGGATATTTTTAGATTCTGACATTGGATTTGGTAGTGCTTGCTCTAGCAAGTCAATTAAAGAATTGGCCTATATCTTTGATCTGTGTTTAGATTTTCTGATGACAGAACTTTATAATAGCTAGAACTAGAAATGCCATCTTTGGTGGTGATACAGCAGGGGACCTAGGAGAGGTCTTAAGGTGTTGATAATTAGCAGTGTGTGAAGCACACAGTCTCAAAGCAATTAAGGATGGTAATTGAATATTTGGTTGCAAAGCAGAAGGGCTCATATGTAGCTGGAGGTACTGCTTGCTTGAGTTACATTATACAAATGAGGTTGAAAATCCAGAAAGAACGAATATGGGCCAAACAAATGCTTGTCTCACACAGAGCCACATTTTTTGAATAGTAGTGCCTTGTTGCTATATGTGACACCATTGGCTGCAAACTTTAATATTAAACATGTAAACTTTCAGCCTATCTCTTGTAAATATGGCATACCATTTACTCATGGCAAACTTAGCAGCCAAGGAGAGTCTGCAATCATTTGATTTGGTAAACACTTCCACGATCATGTACTTTAAATGCAATTAGTGGTCACACAATGGGCCACAAGATCACATCTATGCTCATTTGGGAGGCATAGGGGAATATTACTGATGAGTTCAGAATGGACCAGGGATTTTATTATAGACGTCCTGTATAACCTTCGCATGGACTTCATAAGCTATGACATTGGATTAATGTGAAAATATATACAAGAAACTCAAAACAAATCCAGTGAAAAAGTTTTCAAGTCAAGTGAAAAAGAAATGCAAAATTCCCTTTAGAGGAACATCTGCAGAAACTGGTGGATGTTTTTCCTCAGTGCTTACAGGAGAGTGGGCTGCATCGGTCTGCCGGGGCTTATTAAGACAGAGGATACAATGCCACTAAATATGTGGGAAGGCTTAGAATGCAGGCTGAATTTAGTGTCTGGTTATTTCTGTCCTCTGGATGGGAAAGCCAGTTGTACAGCCTCTGTGATAAAGAAAAGAAATGACATATGCTTGAAATCCACAGGTTATATCAGTGCTGAAGATGGTCATCTCTTGACTTTTTCTCCTTAGCCTCCCTTCATCGCTTTCTGAAGATGTATGTAACAGATGGTGATGTCATTTTTTTTTTTTAAGTTAAGATTCTAGCAGGCAGTGAAAGATAGGAACCCAGCACCTTAAAGTTCCCTAATTAATCACCTCCATCCTGTTTGAGGAACTAGCTTGCATAAAGATGTTATGATCTAGGAACCACAGTCCATTAATTTACTCACAGACATTTTGGAGTGTGCACAGGGTATATAAAACGTAAATTGTACTCCAGGCCTGAAGCCGAGCTTATTATGCAAATACATCTCCTAAAAATGTGGAGTAAAGGAGCTTAGGGTTAGCGAACAGGGCCGGCTCACAAGAATGAAGTATTAGCCTGTGGTTGGGAAACATGGTTCAGAGGTAATGACTTGACCTCTTTGGATCTGGGAAAGTTCCTGTTTGTTTCGTAATGTGTGCATTTCACGAGGGCTTGGGAGCTGTGTACAGCAGTAAGGTGAGTCTGCAGCAGTACCACAAACTTAAGAAAGTGGAACCAAACACCCTATTTCGTCGTTGTTGAAATACATTTAGTAAAAACCTCCCAAACTATACCCACTTCTTGATGCTAATTTTTTCTTTTTTTCTGAAATGTTTATATGAATTTCTTGGGGGAAAAAATTCTATATTCATTTTCACTGTGCTCTAAGGACGAATTAAAAAGTAAAACCAGCTCTCAAAGACAGATCCCCAGGCCATGGTAGCACATTCCTGCAATCCCAGTGTTTGCGCAGCGGAAGCCTGTGAAGTTCAAGGTCATCCCTTTCTCTACGGGGAGGAGTTTGAAGCCAGCTTGGTCTCCTTGAGACCCTGTCTCACAAAACCAAACCCCAACAAAACTAACGATTAAACGATGGGAAATAAACCGTTTGACCAGAGTCTTACTGAGTCACGGTCTTCAAGCCCCCTCCCAAAGCAAGGCAACCCATCTGCCCTTCAGGGAATTGCCTGGAGCAATGGGAGCGCCCTGGCCAGGCGTGTTCTGGGGTCCCGCGGCTTCTGCGAGGGCTCTGAGGTCTCAGGCGCAGCAGGCTTTCTGGGGAGCAGCAGCCCCAGCCCGGCTTTGGCAGGCTGCTCCGTGTGTGTTCCTGCGTTAGGGGGGTGTGAGTCGGGGGCGGGTCCTCGGGCCGGACACGCCCCCCACCGGCCTTAAAACGCTCGCCCGCGCCCGACCCGCCGCCGCTGGCGCTCGCGGGACTGCCAGGCTCCGCGCGGCCCCCAGCCCCGTGCCTGCCGTGTCCGCGCCGCACAGTTGCCCATGGCTGACCTGAGCTTCATCGAGGATGCAGTCGCCTTCCCCGAGAAGGAGGAAGACGAGGAGGAGGAGGAGGAGGGCGTGGAGTGGGGTTACGAGGAAGGTAGGCTCGCGGGGCTGCTGCCGCGGCTTCTCTACCCCACGCGGTCCCGCGCTTTCCCCTGCGAAGCTGCCCCACTGCGGCTCGCACCTGCTGCACCCAGGCAGCCCAGCCCGGAGCAGACCTGAAACCCAGTTGCTTTCTAGTCTTGAAGTCCAACCAAATGCGCTTTAGAAAACGCGTCCTGGATTGCAAGCTCAGTCAGAGTCAGTGCTCTTGGTGACTTTAAAAGGAGTTTCCTAAATCTGTCCCTGAAGACCCAGGGCTCCTAATATCCATTAGTGTCCATGCTTACTGTATACACGGGAAAAAAACCAGTGCAACGGAGTTCATAAATATATGTATGGGATACTGTATTTGCTTTTTAAACAAATGGTGCTCCTTAGCATCACGGGTTTCCGCTGTCTCTGAGCTTGTTGAGCGTTGCAGATATTTTCTAAGTATTGCATTATAATTGAACTGATGAGCAAAGGAAATTTCTGTGTTTTTTTTCTAATCACTTAAAGATGACCTAAGTTTCCTAAATCCCTAAATCAAGGCATCTGTGTGCACAGATATAAACACGCAGTAAAAGATTTTGTGTGTGGTATTATATTTAACAACAGATTACTCACAGAATGAATGTAAAAACCCATACACATTTCTCAAATTTCATTTGTGTACACATGGTAGTCACAGCTATAATGTCAAGGATTATGAGTTTTTATTTTATATTTTACTGTTATCAACTTAAAAAATCCTATTCTCAATTTTTATCATTTTCTTGTCAGGTGTTGAGTGGGGCTTGGTGTTTCCTGATGCTAACGGGGAGTACCAGTCTCCTATCAACCTAAACTCCAGAGAAGCCAGGTACGACCCCTCGCTGCTGGATGTCCGCCTGTCTCCAAATTACGTGGTCTGCCGGGACTGTGAAGTCACCAACGATGGACACACCATTCAAGTTATCCTGAAGTCAAAATCAGGTATTTTGGAAAGCATGTTTCTGCGCTGTTGTGAGCAAGTGGGCAACCTCTGATTTAATTTGTATGGTTTAAAAGGTGGCACCAACGCAGTTCCTATTTTCGTAGTTCTTTACAAGATGCGTTTTCTGGGGATTATTTTCTGAAATAGTGTGAAGGGCTAAGAGGGTGAATGACGGCTGTCTCAGCTGGCTGTCCTCCCAAAGCTGTGCCTGGCGCCGCCTCTGTTGCTTGAACAAACATTTACTGACCTGTGAGGAACAGAGTCCGTACACAGGCATGCTTCTTTGAGTTGTTCTGCTGTGCATTTTGTTCTAAATTATTGATTAGCTGAAATCGTTTAATTATAATTCTTTGTTTTACAGTTTGTGAAACCAAAGATCAGAATTTATAGATGTCATTGATGTTCGTATTCAAGATAAACCTTTCAAATTAAATTTCCCTTCTCTATTATTGACAAGAATAATTTTAATAACAGTTAAAAGCATCCTCTGAACTCAGCCAGATATTTATACGGAAACCTAGCTCTTGGTTTTGTTTATTTTTAACTTCTTGAACCTAGTTGAAATGAATCTGAAATGTTTTGTGGAAAAATTAAATTCCCAGGGAAATTGGATTTCAGCTTAAATGTAGGAGAGATGAAAGCAGTTTTTTTTTTTTTTAAGAAATAAGCATTAACATTGTATTTTTCAAGGGGAATAATGACTGTTTTCCTCTTGGGAAGATTGTGACCTTCGAGTATGTTGAATGTTGATGTGCTTCACGAACAGGCTGTCCTTGCATTAGTTCCAAATTGATAAAGGAGGTGTTTCAACCCATAAAAACTTTAGGTCTGTCGCTGGGCAAGGAAGGCATTGACTCCTTCCTTTAAGTCACCACGTTTCAGAGTTTTATTCGAAATCTGTGAGACAGAACATATATTCTTTGTAGCTGTTGAGTTTAATCAAGGCGGGGACAGCTCCCGAAGGACAGTCTCTGTGTGTGTGGAGTTAGTTTGCTTTTCCCTAAGTTCACACATTGAACTTTGAGTGTAAATCAGACTGTTTCAGAGATGTTTACCTCTGGTCACTGTGTATTCCGCGTTGTACTTTGTGTATTCCTCTGCCCCTCTCCTGCCCTGCCCTGCCCTCCACTCCTGAGTGGTAGCCACATCTGCCTGTACCTCTGTCCTGACGCAGGCTCTGTCCTCTCCTCTGGGGGCTTTCCTCCCGCATGTGACCTGGCTCTTTCAGTCACTGAGTGATCTCTCTCTTTAATATTTCAGCAAACTTAAAAGTTAATTCGTGCTGTGCATGGAGGTGCACACCTTTAATCCCAGCGCTCCAGAGGCAGAGGAAGGTTGACCTCTCTGAGTCCAGGCTAGCCTGGTCTACACAGTAAGCACTTATCTAAAAAAGCCAAGTAACTGAAAGACCATGTCTTGATTAGTTTATTACTTTATTTCTAGGATATTTCAGCTTCTCTAAGGAATTGTTTTTAAACTCTAAACACCATTATTTATTTAATTAAGTTTTTTCTTTATCAAAATGGACTACAGACATAATTTGAATAGTTAGCTTTTTCTACATTTTTCTCTACCCTACCTACAGCCTATCTCATACCACCTACAACTTCTGTTTTTCTCTAGTAATAACTACTTTGAACCTTCAAGAATTATATATTTGTTTTTTGTAATTATGATATGATTACATAATTTCCCCTTCCTTACCCCAAACCCTCTCATACACCCTTTCTTGTTTTTTCATTCATTGTTATTATATACATATATGTAAATGTACATACATATATATTCCTGAATGTATAAATACAACCTGCTCAGTCTGTATGTGACTTAGGGGTTTGTTTTCAGGGCTGAACGTTTTCAAATGGTTTCTCTTGTGTTTCTTAATAACGTGTTTTTGTTATTTGCTCTGGTATTTAGGAGCTCTCCAGGCTCCCTCTGGGGAAGGGGAGGTGGGTCTTCTTAGAAGCCTCTCCTGTCCTGGTTTTGCCCCACATGCCTAAATTATAGTTATTAAAATTAATACTCAAAACATTATTACCATGACCTTGCACCTGCTGTTTCTACCCGAGACTATATTCTGTTTTTCTTTATAGAACAATGTTTTCCCCTGGAGTTACTATATTTTTGTTTATTTATTTTTAAAGTTACCTAACAGGAACTCACTTTTAACTCTGAGATGATAGGTCCTGTCTCAGCACATTCAAAGGCATCACGTGGTCCTTCCTTCTTGTCCTTTCTGCTGCCCCTTGGAGCTGTTCTTCTCTGTCTGGACTGACACTGAAAAGCTAAAACACACACACTTTTCGTTTTTCTCTCTCACTTTTAGTTTCTAAAAACTGATACTGATTGTTCGAATTAATTTCCTTTTGAATTTCACCACTCAGTGTTTCAGGAAAATGAGACCTTTCTTCATTCTCTTCTGTTGCTTCTTCCTGGGTTTTTGTTTATTCTGGGTTCCTTCTCTATCAACTCAGCGCTATCCTTTCATTTGGAGGTTCTTCTCAAGCACCTAGTGTCCAGCTCTCTGCTACCACTTAAGAGTGACTCTAAAATGTGGTCTAGAAGCTTGGTTCATGAAGGGAGGGGCTGCCATCTGGTCCCATGGTCAGCAATGGAATCAGACAGTGACCTAGCTGTGTGGGAGAGATAGCTCTGGAGGTTGGCTCAGTGTCCTGGGACTTTACCTGCTTGCTATTTCTGCTTTTCTAGGGGGCAGTAGGTGGGTGGGGAGGGAGGGTTGTCCCACTTGTGGATGTTTGCATTCTGGCTGTTGTCAACAGCCAAGAGAATGTCACCATATGCTGTGTTCGTATTCTCTATTCACCTGCCAGGGACTCCAAAGGCAGCTGCTTGGCTATGGAGAGCGCGGTGCAGAGTGAACCACTCTTTTTAGAGATCTTCATTTCCTGTTTGTAGTTTCCCACTCTGTGCCTCCACTCACATCCAGGCACACCCAGTGCCCCTCAGTTCTGAGTCTGCCCTGGTGTGTCTTTCCTTGGCTGCTATGACAAAATGTGATTTATAACTAACAGGAATGTCTCAGTCAGGGTTTCTGTTGCTGTGAAGAGACACCGTGGCCACGTCAACTCTTATAAAGGAAAACATTTAGTTGGGTGGCTTACAGTTCAGAGGTTCCGTCCATTATCATCATGGTGGGACGTGGTGGCATGCAGGCAGACATGGTGCTGGAGAAGTAGCTGAGAGTTCTACATCTTGCACAGGCACGAGGAAGTGGTCTATCTCACTGGGTTCAGCGTGAGTTGAGGAGACCTCAAAGCTCACCCCCACAGTGGCACACTTCCTCCAACAAAGCCACACCTCGAACTAGTGCCACTCCCTTCGGGGGCCATTTTCTTTCAGACCACCACAAGGAGTTTCTGATTTCCAGAAATCGGGGAAGTCTCAGCTCAGGGTTGTACAGATGCAGCATCTGAGGAGAACGCGCTCTGCTGCATAGTCAGCACCTTACAGCTGTGTCCTATGAGAGGACTGAGCAGACGCCATAACAGGCCGCTCAGTCTTCTCTCAGAGATCAAGCCTCAGACCTTGCTTTATGGAACCGAGCAGGCAGTGTTTGAGGAAGACCCACAGACAAAGGACAATTAATCACTGGCACCCCAACAACAGGGACAAGGGAGATAGGACGCACCAAGCCTGGGCCACTGAGCCAGCTCCCACAGTTAGTACGTGCTAGGCCAGCCAGCCTCCACAAGAGCTCAAGGACAAGGCCAGGGACTTGTCCAGGCCTGCCCAAACATGGAAAACTGTACCCTGACCAGCCTCTAACTAGCCCTGGCCAATTAGAACGTGCTGATATGATTGCCACTTGCTTGAGCCAATCATATCTAAAGTGACCTAAATGCCTTAGGATCTCCCCTTGCCTATGCTTAAAAGGAGCCCACACATCTGTCTCAGGGTCTTTGCCATCTTGCCTTTGTGTAGGATGGACAGCCCCAGCATGCTGGGATAATACATGCTCTTGTTGATTGCATATGTGGATGATGGTCTTTTGTGAAACTTCTCCAGGACCCTAACATCCTCAAGTTGCAGAGGGTAAAGGGAACATTCTTTCCATTCTCCAGGGTAGAATGCTCACAGCCTAAGCATCTCTAG
>CABHPP010122538.1:0-44551 GCA_902168425.1 Peromyscus attwateri | reverse complement strand
GATAAGGCCTTTTCTGATCTCTCCTCTTTTAAGATTTCTAATGCAGTTTGTCCCTTTTCAACCGCTTCACTACATCTCTGATCCTCAAGACAACCTCTCACTAGCTTCCACACCGGTCTTACCCTGCTTCTTAATGTTCCTTGCTCCGAGGCAAAATCAAGATCTCTTCCTAACCTTTCCCAGGTGGCTGTAGTTAAGCTCCCAGAAACTGCAAACCAAGGAGCTACAGTATCACACTCCTTCAGAAATCTTTCTAGAGTGCTTTTCTTTATTTCCAATTTCTTTGATAAGAGTAGCTCATTAAGATCCAAAAAAATTGGGTGCGACGAAGCAGCGCCCATAATTGTTCTCAAGCTAGAAATTAGTAGTTTCACCTTATACTTTTAACCTTCTGCTTTTTGTTGTGGCCTCTTGAATCCCGCTCTCTCTTTATTTACAGAGAAGAGCAATCCCCGCTCTAGACGTGGATCCCCACTTTACCTGAGGACTATTTCCCGCTTTGGATGCGGATCCCCACTTTACCTGAGGACTTACCAGTATACCCCCTGACTGCAAGAAGTTCTGGGCTCACTGGTGAGGGGTTCCCCGTACGGGCCACCAGTTTTTGCGCCCACCTCGACCAGCAAGGAAGACACAACACTGAGCTCTTCTTCCTGCAGTTTATTTAGGCCTTTGAACAATCTTCTGACTTCTAAAAAACCCCCCAGGGAAAGCCTCTCCCGGCCTTAAATAGGCTCTGGGCAGCCAACCCCAGGTCGCCACGTGGGCATTGCCCAATAGGCTCAAGCATGCGTAAGCAAGCCACAAATTCTGCTATAGCCTTATATGGAGTTGTTTACCACGGGGAGCGCTCGCCGTCGGGATGATGGAAGGTGGTAACCAGTGCCATCTTTAAGGCGCGGCTGTACGCAGCTCCCTACAATAGTTGAGCATGTATCTTTGTGGTATGATTGAGCATTCCTTGGGTATATGCCCAAGAGGGATATGGCTGAGTCTTGAGGTAGATCGATTCCCAATTTTCTGAGAAACCACCATACTGATTTCCAGAGTGGTTGTACAAGTTTACATTCCTACCAGCAGTGGAGGAGTGTTCCCTTTGCTCCGCATCCTGTCCAACATAGACTGTCATTAGTGTTTTTGATCATGGCCATTCTGACAGGTGTAAGGTGGTATCTCAGAGTTGTTTTGATTTGCATTTCTCTGATGATTAAGGATGTTGAGCATTTCTTTAAATGTCTTTCAGCCATTTGTGATTCTACTTTTGAGAGTTCTCTGTTTAGCTCTTTAGCCCATTTTTTAATTGGATTGTTCAGTATTTTTATGTCTAGTTTCTTGAGTTCTTTATATACATTGGAGATCAGTCCTCTGTCAGATGTGGGGTTGATAAAGATCTTTTCCCATTCTGTTGGCTGTCCTTTTGTCTTATTGACCATATCTTTTGCCCTACAAAAGCTTCTCAATTTCAAGAGGTCCCATTTATTAATTGTTGTGCTCAGTGTCTGTGCTGCTGGTGTTATATTTAGGAAGTGATCTCCTATGCCAATGCGTTCAAGATTTGAAAATTGAAATTGTGACAATAAAGAAAACACAAACTGAGGGAATGCTGGAAATAGAAATCCTGACTAAACGAGTTTACCGAAAACAATCTACAGATTCAATGCAATCCCCATCAAAATCCCAACACGATTCTTCATTCTTCACAGACTTGGAAAGAAAAATACTCAACTTCATATGGAAAAACAAAAGACCCAGGATAGCTAAAAGAATCCTGTATAATAAAGCAACCTCTGGAGGCATCACCATCCCTGACCTCAAGCTCTACTATAGAGCTATAGTAATAAAAACAGCTTGGAACTGGTATAAAAACCAACATACAGACCAATGGAATCGAATTGAAGACCCTGACATTAATCCACGCACATATGAACACTTGATTTTTGACAAAGAAGCCAAAACTATACAATGGAAAAAAGAAAATATCTTCAATAAATGGTGCTGGCATAACTGGATGTCAATATGTAAAAGATTACAAATAGATCCATATCTGTCACCACGCACAAAACTCAAGTCCAAGTGGATCAAAGACCTCAACATAAATCCAGTTACACTAAACTTAATAGAAGAGAAAGTAGGAAGTACTCTTGAACACATTGGCACAGGAGACCACTTCCTAAATACAACACCAGCAAAACTCACTCTTAAGACCAGGCTGGCCTTAAACTCAGAGATCCACCTGCCTCTGCCTCTCAAGTGTTGGGTCAAAGGCATGCACCACCTCCTCTGGACCTTAGATGAAATTCTTTAACAACTGGGTGAGTTGTTTAACAATCACATAATTGTGAAGCCAAGATGACATGAAGGGCAAACTGTCTCCTATTTTAGTTCTCACGTTCTTACCATATTTAGATAGGAATCTTTTCAATCCTTGCAGTTTTTCTTTTGGCAACTAAAAACAAATTCTAAGATTGTCACAAATGTGAGGCCAGCCTGTTACATAGATGAACACTATCTTAAAAACAAAGAAAAATACACAACAATGATAAGAAAATACGCAATATAAAAGGAGCCATGTTATAGACCATTTTGTATCTTTTTAAACTTAATGTATATTTTTTGGATACATTTCTTTTTTCTTTGTTGTTGTTCCCATTTCTTTTTCTTTTTTCATTTTTCTTTATTGAGAAATTTTCTACTTACTCCACCTACTACCTACAGATCCCCCTCCTCCCTCCTCCTACCCCCCAGGTCTCTCCCCAAGCCACTCCGCATCCCCACATCCCCCAAATCAAGGTCTCCCATGGGGAGTCAGCAGAGCCCAGCACACTGAACCTAGGCAGGTCCAAGCCTCTTCCCACTGCACCAAGGCTGTGCAAGGTGTCACACCACAGGCACCAGATTCCCAGAAGCCTGACCATGCACCAGGAACAGATCCCGATTCCCCTGCCTGGGTACCCCCCAAAACATTTTGAGCCAAACAACCATTTTCTGTATCCAGAGGGCCCAGTCCAGTCCCATGGGGGCTCCACAGCCACCGGTCCACAGCTCATGGGCTTCCACTAGTGTGGCCGGTCATCTCTGCATGTCCTCCCATCATGATCTCAACATCCCTCGCCTACAGAATCTCTCCTCTCTCTCATCAATTGGATTCCTGGAGCTCAGCCTGGTGCCTGGCTGTGAATCTCTGCATCTGCCTCCATCAGTCACTGGACAAAGGCTCTATGATGACAGATAGGTTATTCGCTAGACTGGTCACCAGAGTAGACCAGTCCAGGCACCTCTGGACCACTACCAACAGACCAAGGTGGGGTCATCCTTGTAGATTCCCGAGAGCCTCCTCAGTACCCTGCCTCTTCCTATTCCCCTGATGTCCTCATCTATCATGGTATCTTCCTCCCTGCCCTCCCACTCTGTCCCTGTTCCAGTTTGACCCTCCCATTTCCCTGTGTTCTCATCCCCCACTCCTTGCCCACACCCAGTTCGCTCATGTATAGATCATCCCCTTCTCCTTTGCAGGATCATCCATGTGTCCCTCCTAGGGTCTTTTCTTGTTAGCTAGCCTCTCTGGAGTTGTGGGTTGCAGTCTGGCCATTGGATACATTTCTTTTTTTTTTTTCCTCGAGACAGGGTTTCTCTGTGTAGCTTTGCGCCTTTCCTGGAGCTCACTTGGTAGCCCAGGCTGGCCTCGAACTCACAGAGATCCGCCTGCCTCTGCCTCCCAAGTGCTGGGATTAAAGGCGTGCGCCACCAACGCCCGGCTACATTTCTTAATAAATATGCTTAAAATAAAAAGCCCGCTCATTTGTCTTGAATAGATGGAATTGGGGGCCTTTGAGGGGTGTGTGTGTGTGTGTGTGTGTGTGTGTGTGTGTGTGTGTGTATGTGTGTATGTATATAAATCTAGTGCAGTGGAAACTTCCTGGAATCTATGAAGGTGATCCTAACAAAGATTCCTAGTAATGGGAGCCTCAACTGGCCATCTCTTGCCATCATGTAAGGCTTCCAGTGGTGGAACTGGGTTGCATTTAATTGAGTTTTTGATCAAGGGGGTCCCATGAAAATACCCAAACAATTCATGCTGTTGCTAAGACACTGGGCTGCTCACCACAAACTGACAGCAGGAGCTCCATTGTGGAGGACAGTACCTCATTGAATATGGAGAAGTTGAATTGGTGCCTACATGAAGTCTTCACCCCTACATTCTAGTCTCCTTGGTGAGGGAAGGTACTCTGCAGGCTACTGAAAGAGAAACATGGAAACCAACCCAGCCACAAAACCTTTGACCTACAATCTGTCCTGCTTGCCAAGTATTCTAGGACAATGGTGGAACAGAACTTGTAGGCATGGCCAATCAGTGTCTGATTTGACTTAAGGTCTACTCTACAAGAAGGAACCCATACCCAACACTGTTAACCAAGAACCAGAGACTAGATAGTCCAGAGACCTAGGGTAAAACCCAAATACTATTGGTATTAATGTGTGTGTGTGTGTGTGTGTGTGTGTGTGTGTGTGTGTGTATGTTGCTGGTCCTAATGGCTCCCTCAAAGGAGGGGGTGAGAAGGCATGGCATCAATGGCACAGACACCAGGAGTCAGGTGAAAGGCAAATAACAGATTCATTTATTCTGCAATGGGGAGAGTCTTATATACCCTCCTCCCAGCACCCAGGCTGTGTCCTTATCTGGTAACATTGTATGGTTGCCTCTCATTGCAAGATCAGGACTTCTGACAACACCTGTTTCCAGGCCCTCAAGCAGACTCCAGGTTGACTCATCTCTTGGCCTCTGTGGGAGCTCACAGAGGTTTCCCAGTGAGATCTGAACTTTCTTTACCAGCAGGGCTGCATAAGAGAATGATTGGAATGTGGGCCTGGGTACCAGGTGTTTGGAAGGGTCTACACTTGGTTGTATCTAGCAAAGGGGGATCTTTTGCCTCACCTCTTGGCATTATTATAAAAAGCTCTTTTAAATAAAGTTCTGGGCCACTGGGTATTGACCCAGGTCTATTGGTAAAATTATTAAGGCCACTCCACGTAGTTAAAAGGAGGATTTATTTAGTGGGTAACTTACAAATGAAGGGATAGGTACGTCGTGGGGTCTGGGGAAGGCGTATCGCAGTCCAGCGGTGTTCTCTGGAGCTCTGCTCAGTCCACCTCCACCGTCTCGGGTCCAGGAACTGAGAGAGCGCTCGCCCATCCAGATCTTGGGTCTCCAGGGGCCTCCCTTGGCCCTGCCTTGTAGGCGTGACAGTTGCCGAAGTCTCAATGGGGGTTGGAACTTCCAGATCAAAGCTGGAATGGCTACCCACTACACAGGTCCTCCCAAAGTTATCCTGTGTTTCTGTCTTTCTTCTTGGCTAGGCCTATCATTCTATCTACAAGTTCCTTATTCCTCTCTCCTCCTAATAGGAACCCTGTAAAAGGTGGGGGCTGGTCCCCCACAGGCCTTTTAGGCCTTATCTTTCTACATATCCTCCTTTTTAAATTTATTACATGGGTGCTCAGCGGGGACCAGAGTTCTTTGCTCAGTCCTTGTTGACCTCACCTCAGGAGGGCTCACCAACTGAACTGTGCCTGTCTTAGGTTGGCTTGCCTAACAAACCCTTTGCCTGCCTAATAAGCTCTTACCCATCCTTCACTCCTAGCCTTCAAAGAACATTCATTCCTGGAGAGCAGTCTGGGTGGAGAGGATTAGGCAGGAGCCTTTTGAATTTCAGAGAACCAGGCATGTATCCTGTGGAGGGTTATGAGCAGGATATCTAAGAGCCATTAAAATCTGAAGAGTCACCTTAGTTGCTGCCCAATGTTGTTGGTTGTGATCCATGGCCAATTCTTTGGTGGAGGTGGGCTGGTTCATGGCAGGATGAACATCTCTTGTTGGGACCCATATTGGCATAGTTGCACTCTGAGGAAAAACACAAGCATACCCTCTCCTATAGGTCAGCAGGGGGGCTGGTGGCTGCCATTGGTAGGAGATAGGGTCTTTCTATCTAACTAGGGGTAGAGGTGTGCCCTGGGGCAAGAATGCAGCAAATGGCCTGGTTTGCTGCAACCCCAGCAAGATCTGTCTACTTGGGACTCTTGGGTGTGTGGCTGGTGTACTGCCTGTCTGCAAGGAGGGCATCCAGGGAAGTAGTGAGGGCAGCAATGGGACCGTTACTGGGGTCAATAGCTCATGTGGCCAGTACCCACTTGTGAATGTCCTCATTGCAGACAGCTGTGACTGCATTGCAGGTGGGGGCATCAGCCCTTCCCAAACCAATTGTTTGATTAACATTTTCCTAGTGGGACCCGGGTCTACTCTCTGCTCCACTGCTCATTGACACATGTGAGAAAATCAGTGAGACATTCCCCTAGCTGTTAAATAAGATTGTGGAAGTAAGCTGAAGGGACCCATGGGGTGAGTACCTTAAGAGCTTTGAAGGCCAGGACAGAAACCTGTTGGGTGTAAGTTTGACGGCCAATCTGTGCTTGATGAATGGGATGGACAAAGTTACCTCATCCAGTGAGCATGTCAAAGGTCACTGACATGTTAATTAAGATGTTTGTTTGTGCTTGATTACTGTAAGCTGATTTCCACCTAAGAAAGGCGGCAGCTCCAGCACAGCTTTGAGCAGACCATCCCAATCAAAGAATGTCTGTAGTTGCATTGCCCATTGAGTAAGGACCTGTTTGAAGTAAGGTGAATCTGGGCCTGACTCATTAACTGCCTTCTGGATAAGGGAGAGTTCAGCTGTAGGGGTAAGAATTCGGGGCTGGACAGCAGCATTTTGTTGACCAGAAAGGCTTCTTCTGGCCTTTGAGGCCCAAGGTTGGGGGAGGCGGGCTACAGGGCCTGGAGGGCATACCACAGTGTGAGGGAATTTCCACCTTTAGGGGCAGGTGAACATTGAGGCACTGCACTCCAAGGGTACCACGGTGGAGGTGCAGCCTCCTGTGGCGGGAGTGGGGCTGACGGAGAAGCAGCACTTATGGTCGTAACTGTGGCTGCACTCTCCTCAGCAGATTTCATGCAGCCTGATTTGTCTGCCTCCTCATCAGATGCTGTAGAGAGGTCAGACATGGAAGGGGTGGAGGTGATGGAGAGGTTACCCATTTTATAGAGGGAGACAGTAAGTGAACAACAGTCAGAGAGAAGATGGCAGTCAACAAGGGTGGAAAATTGTGTCAGATCTTTATGTTTTATACTTAGTGGGAAACTTCCATCGTTTTTAAGGCCACAGCTGTATGCCCACACGGTGTCTCTGGATGAGGGATATTGTTAGGGAGCCAAGCCTCTTGGAGGATCAGCCCTTACGTGGAGGTGTCAGGCAAACTGAAACAGGAAAAATGTGCCTTCCTAACTGGACAGGCAGACAAACATGACAGGCAACACAGAAGAAGGAAAGAAAGGGAGGTCTCAATGCTTACCTGCTGAAGGGACTGAAAACACACAATACTGAGGGGCCTTCTCACCAAAACACACCATCTTGGGGGTGCTGTCCAGTGCCATGAATAAGGTGATGGAGATGACCAGAACCTGTTTGGGTACCAGATGTTGCTGGATCCTAACAGCTTCCTCGAGGGAGAGGGTGAGAAGGCGTGGCATCAATGGCACAGACACTGGGAGTCAGGTGAAAGGCAAACAGCAGACTCGTTTATTCAGCTATGGGGAGAGCCTTATGTACCCTCCTCCCAGCACCCAGGCTGCATCCCAATCTGGTCACCCCTCAGCATGGTCAGGACCTCTGATAGCACCTGATGCTAGGCCCTCAGGCAGACTCCAGGCTGGCTCATCTCTCGGCTTCATAGGCCTTATCTTCATATATATATATATATATATATATATATATATATATATATTATACTCATAAATTAGTAACTTATCCAGTCATGATCAGAGAGATTTCCTCCTTCAGCAGCTGGGAATAGATACCAAGACCCACAATCAGACATTACATATAAAGAGAGAGAGACCTTCAAACATTCAGCTCAATGGAAGGTCTCCAACAAATTACTTCCCTCAGAGCTCAGGGAATTCTATGGAAGAGGTGGCAGAAAGATTGTAAGAGCCAGAGGGGATGGAGGACACCAGGAGAACAAGGCCTTCTGAATCAGCTAGCAAGGTGCATGTGAGCTCATAGAGACTAAACTAGCAAGCCCAGGACCTACAGGGGTGTGGACCAGGTCCTCTGCATATACATTACAGCTATTAGCTTAGTATTTTTATGGGACTCCTGACTGTGAGAACAAGTATGTCTCTGACTCTTGTGCCTGCTCTTGGGACTCTTCTCCTCTTGCTGAGTTGCCATGTCCAACTTCAGTGTGATAGTTTTGCTTCATCTTATATTTTATTTTGCCATATTTGGTTGTTATCTCTTGGAAGTCTGTTCTTTTCTGATGAGAGACAGAAAGAGAGTGGATCTGGAGTGGAGGAGGAGCGGGGAGGAACTGGAAGGAGTAGAGGGAGGAGAAATACTGTATGAGAAAAGAATCTATTTTCAATAAAAGGAAAAAAACACAACAAAACAAAAAAGAAAAGAAAGAAAAAAAGGGATGTGGCAAACAACACCATATCTCACTGTTACTTTAGTTCATACCCACGGGTTAAACAAGGATTTATGTATTAGTTCTGTGTCTTGTCCCTGTGACAGAATACTGGTGAATGCAACTTAAGGAAAGAATGGCTTCTTTTGGTTCACAGTTGGGGGTACTGTCTCCATCATGGTGAGGAAGACGTGGGAGCCAGAGCTGGTCCCACTGCATCAGAGTCTGGAAGCAGAGAAGGGTAAAAACTGTTATCTCTTGTTTTCTTAATTTTATTCACCCAGGACTCCAGCCCATGGAATGATACCAACCACAGGGAATGGATCTTTTTATTTAAATTAGTCTAAACTAGGTAATCCTTCATAGGCATGCCCAGAACTTTCTTCTGCATTGATCTAGTTTCCATTGAGTTGGCAATGAAGTTTAACCCTCAAGATAGAATTCCATACATTTTAAAATCAGTTGCTAACTCGGGTGATTTGTTGGTCCAAGTCTTGTATGTTTAACCCACTAAGTCACCCAAAACAGAACCACCCAATCCTGTCCTGCTTGGATTCAGCTTTGCCTTGTTTACCATTTAAAAGGGGACAATATTGGTATGGAGCCCCAAAATTCCTAAGTTTCTATTTCTCTTTCGAATTCTAGATTATTATGTTGAATTGTGTCTTATGTGTATCCTCTCATGTCTCAAAGGGACCTCAAATTCAAAAATTAAATAATATAAATAAAATAGCCAAAAGTAAACAAAAAAGTAAATAAACATACTGTATATTTTTGGATACATTTCCAAATAAGTATTTTTTTAAGCCTCTCATTTGTCTCAAATAGCTGCTTTGAGTCCCGTCTGGTAAAAACCACCATAGTTTACTTAGCTAGACCCACAGAAAAAACCTTGCATTGCTGTTCATGTTCTGCGTTTACAACGTTCTCATTCATAAAAACAGCAGTACCTGTTTTCATCTCCAAGCTTGCAAGAATATCTGTGTGATAAATTCTCAGGAGTAGGTCTTTGGGGCCAAAACTTATTGTGCATTTTTAATTTCTAAATACGTTGCCCAGTTTTTCTCCACCAGGGAGCCCCTCATGTGCTTGGCCAAGATCAGTGCATCAGGATAAATGCCGCCCCCCCCCCCCAACATGCATTGTGTACTCAAACGTTTGGAGTTTTGCCCATCTGTATGATAGGCACTGGCCATTTACAGGGCAATATTGTCTTCAGGCATCACGAAAGAACCGATCAGTGCATCAGGATAAATGCCCCCCCCCCAACATGCATTGTGTACTCAAACGTTTGGAGTTTTGCCCATCTGTATGGTAGGCACTGGCCATTTACAGGGCAATATTGTCTTCAGGCATCACGAAAGAACCAGAACACTGGCCCTCCTTGGATCTCATTCACACCTCTGCACCGTTCTTTACTGGAAGATGAAATTTTGGGTGAAAAATTTTAGGCTGTACCAGCTTCCGGGCGAAATCCATTCACCTCTACAGTTTGAATACGTGAGTGGAACCTGTAAGGGCTCTTCTTCTGCTGTTTCTCCGACCATGGCTTGTACCATGAGAATGGGGGGAAATTCCGAAGTCCTGGAAAGTTAATGCTCTGAAAGCTTGTCTCACTCGAAGATAACTCAGGATTTGGTAGACGAAAAACCATCTCTCCTCTGTGGAGGCAGCTCAGGGTTAGAATTTGACACCGTCTCTGAGAGTTTCCTGGCAGTACTGGGTTCCAGTGGCAGACCAGAGTGACTGGCCTTATTCCTTCCCTGCTCTGTCTCTTCTGTGCCCTCTTCCCAGCACTTGATGATTTATTTCACTTCAGAATAAACCCTTTCCACCAAGTCCTCGTCTGGGAGAGGCTTCCTGGAGAAAGCGAGCCGTGCTGGCCGCTGTCTTGCAGACAGCTCCGCTTTGTGAAGTGATTGTTACTGTGATAAAGACAGAAACAGTTTGGAACTTTCTATGGAAATTTGATGTTGCCATAGTATTTAAGTGTGGGAGTTTTTTGTTTTACAGACATATCAATCTGTGAGATCTGGAGAAAAAATAAGGCATAGAAATACTGCCTTCCTCTTAACTTATGCATAACACCGAGAACAATGGATAGAAGCACAGACAGGAAAACTTTAGTTAGCTACAAATGAGAATTTTCTGGAAATTGCCCAAGGGGCACAGAAAGGCACCGTTTCCTTCTGGTGGCGCTTCAGTATCCCCGCCTCACGGAGGTTTACATCTGCAGGGCAGGCTGTTGACTCCAGATGATCCTATGACCCGCAGACCTGCTGCTCTGCCTTGGCGACCAGGTGCAGGCAGGCTCTTGTTCTTTTTCACTATCTCACCAGCGTGGGAGAAAAGAGGAGTGTAACCAAACCCAGGGCACCGCTGTGTTCTTTCAAAGCTTTGTCGCACTCTCGAAAGCGTGGGGAAAGTTTGGTTCTGGCTGTTGATGTTCTGAAGCCCGTGACAGAGTAAACAGCCCTTCGTCTGAACAAAACCAAGAGGCTGGCCTTCATAGATTCTAGGGAGTCCGACTAAAGCTTTCCTCCCACTCCCACTATTAACGTTCAGCTTCCTAAACAAGTATTAAAATATTAAATGAGAAGCATTATCACATTTCCTTCATAGGTCACGAAGTCTCAGGAACAAACAGGATCATTCAGCACAAAGCACAGGGCAACAATGGGCATGGGGTGCCAGGGGTAGGGGTGGAGTGGGGTGGAGGGGTGGGGGAGCATCTGCCTTCAGGACCCTGGAGAGGAGGAGCGTGGTCCTCAGGGGCTCCTCCATCTCCTGCTGCTCCAAGCCTCTTCTGGTGCTCTGGGAACCCATAGATGGAGTTGGGGTGGGGACCAACTGGTGGTTTCATTACTGGAAAAAACTAACAGTTCCTACATTACTGAAACCTGGTAGGATGTCTTGAAAGTCACACAAGGAAACTTGGAGATGGCACAGTTAGCGATGCTTAAAATCTCAGTGAGTTTCACATCTGAAAAGACATTTCAGGGGCTTGGGAGATGGTTCAGTAGGTAAAGTGCTTGCCACCAAGCCCAAGGACCTGAGTTCAATCCCCCTAGACCCACCTGGTGGAAGGAGAAAAATCTACTCTCAAGTTGTCCTCTGACCTCCACCCTTACCTGTCATGTGTGTGCTCTTCCCAAAATGAATATATAAAACTGTAATAAGAAAATAAAACCCCAACCCCAAACATTTCAGAAGAGTTGCTAGGGATCCACAGCCTAATTTGTGGAGTTTTGAGGAGATTTGGGAGGTCAGCATGGTGTTGAGAGAGTACTGCCCTGGGTCCTGGTCTGTGAAGGAACTCTGCCCCTCACTAGCTGTGTGAATGCAGCCAAGGCTCAGAGAGTTTCTGAAAAGCAGCGATAATTAGAGTATGTCAGAGAATTGTTACGTGGGCTAAATAAGGAAATACGTGCCATAACAGTGAAGGCTTTGCTCACAATATTCTTCGGTGAACATCACACGACCCCTTTCAAGGTTCCCCTGGAGCAGGAAGCAGTACTGGATGTTTCAGTCTCGGCTGCCTTCCTGCTTCTCCACACTTTCTGTCTGTCTGTCTGTCTACCCCCCTAGGTGCTTCCCCAAGGAGCCACCCCTGGCTCACTCAGGTATTGTCTGATAGATCAGGGTCTCGGCTTGAGCTGCAGGCAAGGTAATGAAAGGATAGTAACTCATCTCTTTTCCTAAATTCTACCAAACACGTCTTCAGAGGTGTGGAGGCTTTTTCCAGACTGTAATCTTTGTTATAGGAAATCAGAATAGGACCCTATCAGGATATTTATGGACATTCTGGGCATGTGTGTGTGGTGGCCAGGGGACAATGGCTGTGCCAAGAGATTGAAAACCATGACCTCTGAATGAAGCACCTTGACCTCCATCCTCTCGGATTTTCAGATGATGTCCAGAATCTTTTAAACTCGAGAGGTTCACCGTGTTATACGTGTTCATCATTATCACGGCTCTTTTGTGATTCCCTGAGCCGTAGAGGTAGTAAGAGCTTTTGATAGATTTCTAATTGAAGTGGGTTTCAGCTTGGGGCTGCTGCATTGGTGTCTAGGTGACCAGAGATTCCCAGCCCTGTCCTTGTCAGTTTTGAAAGCTCCAGGTGTACATTGCTCATGGCATTTAATGCTGGGTCTTGTCTGAATCCAACGTGAAGTCCGCTTGTCAAGCCATTAGTCCTGTTCCGGTGGCATCTGCCGGGATGTTGTCAACATCTTTTTCTAATTCTCACAGAAATCCATGGAAGGATAAAATAATTTTCCTTCAAGCTAGCCAGCCAGTGCCCCTGCGGGTTACAGTGATGCCCCTGTGGGGTGTTGAAAAGAACTGCATGTACTGCATGAAGCTGCAGATCCATGCATCAGCTGCAGACCCATGCCCACCTCTCCTTTACCTTATCCTAGAAGGCAAGTAGTTTTAGTCCCAGAAGCTGTAACTACTGTGGTTCAAAATCTTTCAGTTATATTCTTTGGAATGCTGATAAGTCAAAACCAGAATTAAATAAAACCAGAAATATTTTATAATGTTTAATGAGTACAGGTTTATGCAATTGTCATTTCTTCAAATGACATATAAAATAACCATACAAAATAAGTGTCTATGAATTTGATAAGAATTTTTTTCCTGGAATACAGGAAACAGTCGAGCAGAAAAGAAGCTTGTTGTAATTTTCTTCTTTTATTTATTTATTTTGATTTTTTTTTAAAGACCAAGTGACATGCAGGCGAGGCTGACCTTGAGTTCTCACCCCCTCCTTCTTTTAGGAGCAGTGAGGAAAGGCTGTGACATGGATGGGCTTTTGTCTTTCCCGAGGGGAGATTATGTGGTTGTATTTTCGTGTTTATCTTTCGCTCTCTCTTGATAAAGGAGAATTTCATTTTTCTTCGTCCTACATGCTTTAAAAGATAAGACTTCCTCTTTTGCTCCCTCCAAGGGTTCTATCCATTTTCTTCCCAACTGATCTGAACTCTTGATCCTCCTGCCTCCGCCTCCCAAGTGCTGAGACTCTAGCGACAGTCATTATAACTTCTCAGTGTAACATTTTTATGTAGAACAGTTCTGCTGAAAGAAATACAGTTCACTCCAAACACCCATTGCCATCTGACCTAACTTCATTCTCTCCACCTGTTCACATGGTCAGATTTGTTCAGTTTTGAGCCGAGGGGGGATGGTGTTGGGAAGGAGAGAGAGCTGGAAGAACAGTGACTTTTTCCTGGTGGCCCAGGGAACCTTTGTGGTCATGGCCAAAACTATTGTGCCCAAGCCACTGGGGCTCTTTTTGATTTCAGGCTCAGTGACTACTAGTATTAAGTATCTAGATAGACCATCTCCAAAAGATTACAAAGAGTACAGTACATTTTCACTCTGTGTACTTGACTCAGGTGTGGCATTTTCTATTTTATTTTATTGTTTTATGGCCCTTACTGAAATGGGAATGTGGTTGACTCCAAATGCCTCCTTAGACCAAACTGATGGTGCTTTGGCTTTAGTTAGCCAATGCTCTGGTCAGCCCTGGCACAACTGGTTATTCTGTGCAACAAGCAGGATTGGTGTTATGCCCAGATCATGACCCCAAAAAGACCACCAAAGACCTTGAATGTCCAGAATGCAACAGCAAGGTTTATTCTGTAGATACAAGTCTAGACAGGGAACTCATTCCTACACCCAATACAGTGAGGCAGGGAGGAGTTGCTCTTTCTTTGTGAGGCTAGCTTTTTAAGCCCTTCAGGGGGGTTGGGGGGGGTTGCACGGGTGCAACTCGGATTGGTTTATTTTTATCTCTGTTCCCTTTTAATTGGGTGAGGGTATGTAACCTTTGAATTTACTGGTTGGGGGTTACAATTATCACATTGGGGGCAGTCCAGCACAAGTCCCAGGCTTTGTCCTTGAGCCGCCATGGAGGCTGGCTGGCCAAGCACGTACTGACTGTGGGGGCTGGCTCAGTGGTCCAGGCTCTGTCCTTGACTCATGCACATAACTTTATGTTGGTGAGGGGCCCCAGACAGTAAACATCTGGCTGAACTTTGAGCAGTCAGAGTACGTGCAGAAAGGGAGCTACTACTGCAAGGACTATGTCTTTTGTTCACGGCCCTCCCAGAGACTGCTTGCTCAGTTTCAGGAAACTGAAATTGAGACCTGATCTCTGAGAGAAGACTGAGCAGCCTGTTATGGAGTCTGCTTGATCCTTTCAATTGGCCATGTTTCTTTCCACCTTCCCTGATGTTCCAGGGCCTGTCTCCCATTCCCTGGCTCTGCCCAGAGCTCTTCAGTTCTTGGTATCCTTGCATAGGCTCATCAAAGGTAATTTACAGGAGCATGTCCTTCACATCTTTATAGCTATTTATAAAAAAAAAAAACCAAAACCACAAATTGAAGTAAAATCTCAAGCCTGTAATGGTTTTCCAAGGGGATTGAGAGAGTCACATCAGAAACCAGCAATACAGAAAATGCTATCAAATAGTCTTTAATTTTATATTATAAACACTTAGAAAATATTCTGAGGAAATAATTGAAAACATAGAAAAATATTGTTAGTACAAAGACATTACCTCAATTGTCATTTAATAAAAACTGAATATAGTCTATATGTTCTATTAGAGCAATAGTAAAAGAAATGTCCATTTTTATATAATATAAGCTTTATATAAAAAACTCTGGATTGTGAGCAATATATGATATCATGTATGATATGTGATAATAAAAGCCAACAAAATGAAAAATAAACAGCCTTTGTGGATTAGGCAGAAAAATGTCAAACCCAATGCCTTTTAGTTATTTCAGTGACACGTGGGAAGATTGTGCAAAAATCTCCTTTTAGCTCCAGGCTAGAGCTAGGAATGCTAAGCCTGCTAAAGGTCACCTTGGGAAAGGCACTATCCACACAGCAAGCCAGAGCTGACTGCTTCCATCAGCTGCTGCTCTTCCCAGCATTCCACAATTTTCTCAGCTATGCTTTTGTCTCACCAACAGTTTCAGATGATTTCTTTAAGACTTCACTTCTCAAAATTATAACAAAGACAGATTTTGGAAGCTTTATCTTTATACTAGAATATATAGGTGCTTAATATTGAACAGTATTTAGAATATATAATGTATACCATAATCCCTAAATAATATTCAAGAGCATAGGGAATCTTTATAGTATTTGCTTAGCTTATTAGCTACAATTTTGGCTTATTTGACATTTTTGTACAAGGCTATTATCAATCCTTCTCTTGCTTATCGCACACTGAAAAAATCCAATAGATCTTTCTACTCTTACTCAGACTTCCTCAACCCTTGTAGAGGAAGAATGACACAGATTTCTATATATACAAGGAATGGCTACTTTAAACCAGCGGAGACATTTTTGTTGTATTATAAAATCTTTCCCCACAGTAAGTATCCATATTGATAAAAACAAAATCAAGGGGTACATATGACTACATATTCACTATGGCAGGGCTTGAGTGTAGCTCAGTAACATAGCATTTGCATAGTATGCATAAGGCCCCAGGTTTGATACTCAGCACTACACCCAAACCAAAAACACCTCCAGATCAGTAATGACAACACGTATGATCACCACTCTTTACAAAAAAAACAAACAAAGCCTCTTCTTTAGGCACACCAAGCAACACCTTTAGGATGGCCATCAGTGTTCCTTTTTTTTTTCACTTGTCTCAGCCCTTGAAATAGAGAAGGAAGTTGCATACACGCTTCCAGCACTTTGAAAAACATTGCATCATGCATGCCCATAATTCAGAAATTTCATAGTGTGAAACTAAACCTAATCATGATGGTAGCCCTGGGGTTCCTGGGAAAGGAAGTGAGAGAGGCCTGCAGTGAGTCACTACCTAAGATGAGGCAATAGGTGCTGCTCTCTTCCTATTTCAGTCTGTCAAAGTCAGGCAATGTCTCCTCCTGTGATGACAAACCGGAGACCATGACAAGAGAGGATGCTTTCTTAACTAGATATAGTCTCTAAACATTTGCTACAATAGTTCAGGAATCTCCATAAAATTCAACTTTGTTTTAAATATCTGATTTTCCATTCAGTGCTGATTTGGAGTGCTGTGAGTTCCTTTCCCAGCCCTGCCGGATACGTGTGAGGGTCTTGTCTATGCACGGCATTATGAGGATGAACTTCATCACCAACACTGTGCAAGGGATGATGAGGGCTAAGACATAGGCTGAAGGAAGGCTCCACCTTAGTATCGAAGGGCTGAGGAATCTCTTTCCACCATACACCAAAGTGTGGGCTGTGCACAAGACCAGGGTCAGATAACCCAGTTTGGACTATAAGCAAAAACAAAAACAAAAACAAAACAAAACAAAAACATGGGTGTTAATGTCATCCACATCTTAAAGAGAAGTACTGCATGCCAATGAGTTTACTTGTCAACAACCACAAACGTGTGATACTATTATAATATTTAGGACTCTGCTAGGTTTAGGAAAAACTATAATCTTTCTTCAGGATGGTAAATATTTCATTAAAAATATAAAAAGATTTGCTTATTGATGACATGCTAGTTTTATCTTCACCTGGCTTGATTTAAAAAAAAAAAATCCTAGGAGTAAACTCTTTTAAGTTAGGAGACAAGCATGCAATGCTTTGATTCACATAGGAAAATCTTTTTATTGATCATCTTATCAGGGACAGAAACAAATTACTTCCACAAGCTCTGCATTCTTTGCTGTTATTGGTCAAAACCACATGCTAGCTGATTTCTACCACAGTGAAGAACAATTCCTAAACTGTGGCTCTGGAATTCTGAAGCTCAGTTTTTTTGTTTTTTTTTTTTTCTGTCTGAATTCTTTGAATTTGTCTACATTTGGCCCCTAGGAGAAATGGCAGGATTTGATAACCAAATCTAATTCCAGTTACTAATGGCCTGTTTTGTTATACTAGCACATAGTGAGCATGCATGGGAATTATCTGCAGGGCCTGTTCAAACAAACTGCTGGGTTCCACCTCCAGAGCTTCTGGTTGCTCAACTTTGGTAGTGCTTGGGGCTTGGGGCCCAAAAAGTTACCTAGTGGTGCTTCTGTTGCTCTTTTGGTTGTGATCATAGATACTGTGAGTATTATTGGTCTCCAGGAATAGTTACTACCTTTAATGAGGTGTCTGGTGGTTAATATGTGGAAAAAAAGAATTTCTCTCATACAGACCATGAGTAAGTCTAGGGTGATGATATTTATTAAATTTTGTTTGAAGTTTTAAGCTTTATGGAAAACCTGCTTTTTCTTAGCAGTGTGTCCCTATTGTAAGGTTGAATTCAGAAGGTAAAATTTTGTCTCTGGGTTCTTTTTCACTTTCTACCTAGTACCTCCACACATAGTTAATAGCTTTTTGTGCTCTTTGCTCTATAGTCTCAGTAGTGGCTCTGGGGGGTAGTCAGGAATCTTGGCAAGATGTCCTAAGAAAATGAAACCTTACAGAGTCTGCCTATCAGTGTCTCAACTCATTCTGTGAAGTGAACAGCCAATGAGATGACTGGGGACGTAAGGGAGCCAAATGAAAAATCAGGCCTGATAAGAGAGTAAAACCAGACTATCTGTAAAAAGCTATATTCATTTTGCAATATCAAGATATTTAAACTTGAAGCACTTACCTGGACAAACCTGAACTCTCTCCAGTTGACCATGTTGCTTACTGATGGCAATGAAGTGATTCCCAAGAGAAGAAAGAGAAAAAATCCCAGGATTCCCAGTGCCAAGTAGGAATCATTAAGCCAGGCAGTAGAGGTACTAAATGGGCTGTCTTTATTAGCCAGGGCCTAGGAAAAGTTACAAACAATTAAAATGGATGCTCCATATACCTCACCCTTTCAGGGGGACTGAACCACACCTCTACACACATTACTTGCACAAAGCAAATTGTGTATCATTTCTTACTGATCACTTAGGATCAGTTTTGGAAAAATACACTTGAATGTTTTGAGCAGAAAAGGTAATTGGTTCTTCTGTGATTTTGTTATAGTTCTTGTTTCTAGGAGTCACTTAGGGAGGTTTAATTTGCCCTATATATCTTAAAACAAAACCAATATGTGTTTTAACCTGCTTTAGCACATGGCTTTATGTTTCTCAAACAAAGCAGTGTTCTCAAACAATCACATCAAAACTTGGTTTTATATTCTCTCTCTGTTTCTCTCTCTTACACACACACACACACACACACACACACACACACACACATAGAGTTTGGGTCTTTCATGGTGATTATGTCATAATACAGCATTAAATCTTTCACATCACAGTGTGAGAGGAATCAGGCTATGTAGTGTGATCCTTACTCAACAACTTTCATAGCCTTTGAGACTGTAGCAAGATATATCAAGACCATTAATTTCTAAACCAGAGCAGACTTGTAGCATTTCTGCTGTAAATGCTGAGAGACTACTTGAGTTGATTTTGTCTTTGAGTATTCATAAGATAGTATTTGATATTTTTTCAGTGTTGTTTAGTTTTCTGGTTATTGAGGACAACTTCTCACAAGTCAAACATTAATGGATTTCTAAGCACCCTTTTGTGAAATTGTTTGGGCAGACTCCACACTTAGTAGGCAGTGGTTTAGACTTCAAAAGGAAAGAAATATACATAAAACCAGAAGGTAGAAACCTAAGAGTTTGTGCTTATTGGCTCTTACCCAAAGGAACTCTTGAATCCCAAACCTACAAGTTGATCATTGTCCCTGTGAGCCCAGAATTATAGCTCTAGAGCCCAGTGAGTTTGGAACCTAACTTTTATTCTCAGTAGTTTTATCTGATCACAGCTGGATTCTTTGCAAGCCCAGGGGTAATGTTTCTGATTCTTGATACTTTAAAAAAAATGAAGATGCTGAGTAGGTGTGACAATTCCTGTCTTTAATCCAGCCCTTGGAAGGTGGAGGCAGGAAAATCATAAGTTTGAGGCCAGCTAGCCCTAAATCATAAACTGCCTCAACCAAACCAACCAAGCAAACACCCTCCTTCAAAAAAAAAAAAAAAAAAAGGAAAGAAAGAAAACAAGCTTTGGGGAGCAATGTTCTGCAGTTGTGAAGTGGGTTGTTGTAGAGCAAGATTGAGTTAAGGAGCAGAGAAACACAGAGGAGAAGAAACTTACCTGTGTAATGGTTCCGTTTCTCAGTCTCCATCGCACATAGTAACGGATAGGAATCACAAGTGTGTAGATGACATGAAGGAAGGCAAATCCCAGAGCTACCAAGCCCAGCTGCTTTCTGCAAAGCATCCAGTGGTCTAGCCAGTTTGGGAAGCGGCGGTACTTTGTACCTCGGTAGAGCTGCAGGATGGCAGCAAGAACACCAGGGAGGTACACCAAAGCAAGCAGGATCAGTGCTGTTATAGGAAAGACACGGTTCGGGATGGAAACAACCAGGCGGAATGTAGCGTCTGTCTTCCCATTCACATAGGGGTATATCACTTCCCGTATAGCACAGTACACAAAGAAGAAGACGCACAGCACAGAGGCCAAGTAGAAAGGGAGCCTCCACATCGGAAACAGCTGCAGAGGGTAGTTCTCAATTTCATTCGCTGCCACGAGAGATCCTTGATCCAACGGAGTGAGTCCAAGAGTACGAGCAATGTCCATCACTCTGTGCTTGGCTTTGCTATCATTTCCACAGACAAACACCTGAGTGAAAATAATTAGTTTCATATTTATTTTTTATTTAATAATTATCATTCAACTTTATATAAGTATCATGTAGAAAAATAACATACTAATGGACTATTTTCAAAACAGAGATATAGAATCAACACATCTAGCAAGATGAGGTTTTGAACTTGCATGTGTGTACTAGAGCACGAAAAGACCATGCTTTTTAGTTGAAGGTGATTTTAGGCACACAGTGCTGCTGTAAGATAAAGTTTGCTGTAGCATGAGTCATCTCTTTCTTCTGAGTGTTGGTGCTACATCATTTATGACCAACTATGGCTGATCCCAGAGGCATAAATGGACCCAGTTTCACATAAGTGGAAAAAGAGTCAACAAGCTGTTAGTTCCCAGTATGGACAGGAGGACTCCAGACTGGGACATCATTTGGTTCCATCAAACTATTAATAAAAGTCAAGGCACACATGAGCCACAATAGACTATACTTCTCAATCAAACCCAATAAAGTTGTCCTTAGAACATATTAGAAAATGAATTTACTGAGGATTTTATTTTGGAATTGTATTCAGGTAAGTACATGTTAAGACATTCACCCTTAAAAGGCTGAATGCACTGGGCAGTGGTGGCACACGCCTTTAATCCCAGCACTCGGAAGGCAGAGCCAGGCGGATCTCTGTGAGTTCGAGGCCAGCCTGGGCTACAGAGTGAGTTCCAGGAAAGGCACAAAGCTACACAGAGAAACCCTATCTCAAAAAAACAAAAAACAAAAAAGTAATAATAATTATAAATAAAATAAAATAAAAGGCTGAATGCAAGTTCATTTAATCTTACCTGCCGACTTGCATCCAGTGTTCCTGACTGGAGGGCCCAGGCTGAGATGGTGTTAAATGCTTTGACCACATGGGCTCCTGGCACCAACTGAGCAAGGTACTCAGCATTCGATTCTGGATACTGATTGATTTTACGGTTGTTGCTGACATCTACCAATATTTTTCCATTGAGAGAGTCAACCAGTTCTGTGAGGCACTCATAATGCTCTCTGTGCATGGCCAGGATTATGATGTCAGACTTTGATGCGGCATCGGAATAGCTCAAGACCTCTGCTCCCCTGGGCAGAAGGCTGGACACCTGGGGGTTTCGACTCCCAAAAACAACAGAATAACCACACTGAAGCATTTTAAATCCCAGGGATTTTCCAAAATCTCCTGTTCCAAAAATGGAGACAATCTCTTGCTTTTCTGAGGAATTCATAGTCAGAGGGAGCGCATCTGCACACATTTTCTCCATCACTGAAAAACAAACACAGGAAATCAGAGGTATAGAAATTCAAAAGGACTTAAGGATCATCAGCTTGTAACCGAGACAGACATTCCAAGACATTAACAGAAAAATGCGCAATGTTTACGAAAGCAACTGACTACCTTGCCTGGGAATCCAGCCACAATCAGTGTTCAGTGCTGATATTTCTACAACTCCACATAATAATCCAAGTTACTCTCTATTTTTTGGAAAGATAGAATGTCTTTTTTCAGGGTAACTTTTCTCAAAATTTTCCTCAAGTTCTAATTGAAACTTTTAGCTATTCTAGAGGCTTTTTTTGGGGTGGGGCCTCTGATTTTCAATTTATTTTCTGTGCTAAGAAATGCACTGTCTACCAAGGGCTAGACAGCTGGCAAACATTTGTTAAGCATGAGCAGGACGGCATGTGAGAGTCAGAAGGAGCAGGGTTCTCCCTGTGTGTCAGTGTGCGATAAAGAGGAGGAGGCTGAATAGTTACAGAGTGACCGACAAGCAAGGGAGAGAGCAGGCACAGGAGAGAGGATGTTGCCTGAAGACATCACTTCATTCATTCAGGTCGGTGACAGTGAAACTCAGTTGAGTTTGATGTACAGCTTCCACACCCAATCTAACCGGCGACCAGTCACTGTAGCTTTCACACCAATCATGAAACATACATAAAGCTTGCGCTTTTTTTTTGTTTTTGTTTTTTAAAGGGAGCTTTGGAAAATTTCCCTTTCTGTTCATCTCATGACAAAGTCCTATCATGTTAGCTGAGCTTGTCTGAGGTTGTGCAATTGCAGAACACGCAGAGCATGCAGATCTTCGTACTCAGACAGGAGTTATGAGAGAGAGAAGAAATACAGGACTTTCCTGTACCACCACAGAAACTCTGACTAACCAACACAATTGATTTCTACAAACCACTGGGAGATGCCCTCAGCAGGTATCAAGAAGGGCATGGACACAGGTGGGAAACCATCTGGGGACGAGCAAGGTTCTTCATATGTAAGCATGCTGGCTGGCCTTTGAAAAGTTCTTTGCATCCATAAATGCAAACTAGTATATAGCAAATTTGGCCAGCTGCTAATCAGTTAACAGCTATTTTTATAGCTCAAATCTTCAAACTGCTGGAATGATGCACACTTCATTCTGTTCTGTATACCTGCTTTGTGTGTCAAAGGACTGACTACCTTTCTCTTCATTTCCTCCACTACTTTATTCTAATGTTTTTACTCCCACATTTGGATTCCTACGTGAGTTAATGATAGAACTGGTAAATTTACTAGCAATGAGAGATTAACTTCTTTATAGCAACATTCTCACTAATTGCTGCATTCCAGGTGATTTGGAACATTTGACCACTGAATTAATACACTCTAACTTTCTATGAAATTTTGTAAAAACTAAGATATTGACTATATGGCACTAGTTTCTGCATTAGCTTATGTATGTGTGTGTGCAGGTGTATGTGTGTATGTTTGTGTGTGCAAGTGCACATGTGTGTGTGTTTGTAGAGTCCAAGGACAACTTTGGGTATTATCTTCAGGAAGGCTATCTACCTCCTTTGAGACAGGGTCACTCTTGGGCCTGAAGCTAAGCCAGGTTAAGTTGGCCAGCCAGTGAGTCCAAGGACCCATTTGTATGCACTCCCCACATGCTGAGATTATAAAAGCCTTCTATGCTTAGCATTTTTACATGGGTCTGGGGATCCAGTTCAGGTCCTTGTGCTTGTAAGACATGCACATTACTGACTGAGATCTCCTCAGAACACTTTAGCACCAACTCTTACTAGCAATGTGGCCTAGGCAAGTTATTCAAACTCAGCTTCATCATGAGAGATAGTGTCTGCTTAAGAGATATGAAGGCTTAGATCAATTTGTATATCTCAAAACAGTGCTTGAGACATGAATGCTCAAGTTACCTTTAATAGGTTATTTAATCTATGTATTATCTAAGGAATATAACCCATTAATCATTTAATTAATATCTACATAAAGTATATAACTTGAGCATTAGTCATGCTTTCATAACTGATTATTTTAAGTATATAATCTGAACTGGAGATTAGGATGTGCCTACTCTATCCAATTTATTTTATTTTAGAAATAAAATCCTGTATGAAATGGCTTTATACCATACGAATTTATCAAGACACAGATGTAGAAATGGATAAAGCACGAATTTCTCCTATTTATAATTTTTCATATTTTAATATTTTGCAGTTTAAGGTAACATCCTTGGGCTGTTACTCCTACCATTAAAATTTGTTTTTACTTGGAAAACTTAGAGTTACCACTGGGCAAGTTGCAGATGTAAAAATTTGACCCAATAAAAGGCAATGCGGTTTACTTATGCCTGGAGCACTTCCTTATTACTTGAGGAAGTTACAGAAGTTACAGTTGACACTCTGTGGCCACATCATGAGCCTCTCTTTAAACCCTCCTGGTATTGTTTCTAGTCTCTGGGCACACACTCAGTTCGGCTAAGCTCCCACTGCCCAACAGAAACTCAGTTTTGGGTCTCACATGCTGTGCCTTGTCATGGGGCTTCTCTGAGATCTGTGTCTGCCTAGCATTCAGATAAACAGCTCACAGGGCACCACAAACCAGCAGGGAGCCGGCTTCTGTGGACTGTCTTTCTTCTGTGGCTCCTCTTTCTTCTGGCACTCCATCTGA
Source organism: Peromyscus attwateri (assembly GCA_902168425.1). Taxonomy (NCBI): domain Eukaryota; kingdom Metazoa; phylum Chordata; class Mammalia; order Rodentia; family Cricetidae; genus Peromyscus; species Peromyscus attwateri. Next base: position 20,462 of record CABHPP010122538.1, on the reverse strand, counting down.
TGAATTTCCCAAGGCTCCTCACATGGCCCTAGTGGAGCAGAGCACTCATTATCTGTACTGTCTTTCCTGTATTCCCTGGCCATGTCCTCTGCCCTTCTCTCCAGCTCCCCAGAATCATGTCTCTAATAAATCATTGGTGCATAATCCTTTGTTATGACTCTGCTTGCAAGATAACTCAGGATAATAAATTTTTTAATGAAAAATATTATCAGACTTAAAGTTACCAGGATTGGAATGGTGAAATAAATAATGTAGAAAAAGTTATCAATTCTTCAGAGCACTTTAATTCTTAGCTCTTGGAAAAACATTCTAATTATAGATGCTCACAGGAATAGGATGTATGCATAGGGCGTCTTTTACAGTAAGTGCTGTACAAACAGGGTTACCACACCTATGTCAGAAATATGTGTGCATCAAAAGAACTGCATGAAGCATGGGCTCATGAGGGTGGAAGGATTTCTTGCTCAGAGTTTTCCAAAATTTCCTACCCTGCTTTACTTTTAGATGTAAAACGGAGGAAAACAGGAAATAGCAAGAAAGGAAGCAAACAGGAAGAGCATTTACCGAAGGCAAAATGGGTTAAAGGGTTAAAACAACAGTATTCTCTTTCCCTCAGCCTTGTGGGCGCTACACACCACAAGGTAGGTGACTGGAAAGAACATGAGTTTCCTAACTTGGAAAACCTCAGGGACTGGTTCACTTCTAAGGAAGCACCTTCCAGAGAGGTTCCTTGATCAAAGGGCAAAGTTCGGGGGCGGGGGAGGGGGGCGTGGGGAAGGGGCGGACGATGGGGGACTGGACAGCAGAAGTGGGGGCGGGGCATGGAACTGGAGGTGATCTCACAGGAATGTTTACACAGTGGCAAAGGTGACTTTGATGGTCACAGAGGCAGTTGTCATTGAGGTGAAGAAGAATGCTGATGGGCCTCTGTCTGTGGATTCCACCCCAGGCATTCTTCAGAGATGCTCTCAAGGAGGCCCTCCTCCAAGAACAAGAATTGCCGGGCAAACTGCAAGGAGATAGGACAGTTCCAGCACCTGGCACCTCTGCCTGCCGCTGCTCTGCATAGCACACCCATCTCTCCCCAGAGTGGGCTGCAGTTTGGAAGCCATTAAGCCGCTCTCTCTAGTTTGGTCTTTCTCAGCGTTAGTCGCTGAGATTCATCCAAGTTTTAGCAGCTTTCCCACATTATTTCTGAGTAGCATTCCACAGAAGAGATGAATATAACTTCACTTAAATGTTTCTGGAGACCAGATCCAGAGTTTGCTTGCACATGCCAAGCGCATACACTACCGCTGAGTTACAACCCCAGTCCTGGAGTTCTCTTCACCTAATATACGACCTTTCCCTTGTCTCCAACTTGGGTCACTGCAACGAACATTCATGTCCAAGTTTTGGCATGACAGTAAATTTTCATTGTTTGGGACAACGGCTCCCCAGTGCAATTGCTGGGTCATATGGCAAGTTCATACTCAGTTTTACAGGGAACTGCTTGACTGTTGTCCACAGTGGCCACACTGTTCTACATTTCTACTTAGCAATTTATGAGTTCCAGTATTCTTCACTCTAGCTATTTGTTATTTCAATGTGGTTTTCATTAGCATTTTCCTAATGGCTGATGATGCGGAACATCTTGTTATGTACTTACTTGCCGTTTGCATATCATCCTCAGAGAGACATTGCTTCAGGTCATTTGCCTGTTCTCTCCCTCCCTCCTTTTCTCCCTCCCTCCATTCCTCCCCAGAGATAAAGCTTTACTCTGGTTCAGGCTGGCCTAGAAATCTATATAGCCCAGGGTAGTCTTAGACTTGTACAATCATTCTGCTTTAGCCTCCCAAATTCCGCGATTATAGATAAGAACTACTGGTAGGGCGGCGGTGGCGCACGCCTTTAATTCCAGCGCTCAGGAGGCAGAGCCAGGCGGATCTCTGTGAGTTTGAGGCCAGCCTGGTCTACAGAGCAAGATCCAGGACAGGCACCAAAACTACACAGAGAAACCCTGTCTTGAAAAACTACCACACCCAGATTAGATTTTTGCTCATTTTCTAATTAGACAATATATCTCATATATATGTAAAGACATGTTAGATACAGAGCTTTGCTAGATATGTGATTTATAAATATGTTCTCCCAGCCTATGCTTGTGTGTGTGTGTGTGTGTGTGTGTGTGTGTGTGTGTGTTTTCTTTCATGTCTTACAGAGTCTTCATAGAAAACGGAGTTTTTACCTAGTGCAGTGGAAACTCCCAGGAATCTGAGGGAGACTCTAGTGAGGACTTCTAGTAATGAGGAATATGGAGACTCAACTGGCCATCTTCAGTAACCAGGGAAGGCTACCAGTAATTGGACTGGGACACCAACCCAGCCACGAAACCTTCAACCTACAACCTGTCCTGCCTGCAAGATGTGCTTGGGCAATGGTGGCTCGGAACTTGTGGGAGTGGCCAACAATGACTGGTTTAACTTGAGGCCCGAGCCAGGAGAGGGAGCTCATGCCCAACACTGCCTGGATAGCCAGGAACCAGAGGCTGGATAGCCCAGAGACCCAGGGGAGAACTAAACACAACTGGCCAAAAACAAAAACAAAGTCAATGAAATGATTCCTAACGATATTCTGTGATACTCATAGCCCAGTGCCTAGCCCAACCGTCATCATAGAGGCTTCATCTAGACACTGTTGGGAGTAGATGCAGAGGCCCACAGCCAAACATTAGGTGAGCTCCAGGAACCCTGTGGAAGTGGGGGAGGAAGGACTGTAGGACACCAGGGAAACACAGCCCACAGAACAAACTAAGCAGGGCTCACAGAGACTGAAGCGACAATCCCAGAACCTGTATGGGTCTGTGATAGGTCCTCTGCATATGTTATGTTGTGTAACTTCGTGTTCTGGTGGGACTCCTAACAGTGGGAGTGGGGTGTCTCTGACTCTTGCCTGCCCTTGGGATCCTTTTCCTCCTACTGGGTTCCCTCATCCAGTCTTGAAATGAGGGCTTGTGCTGAATCTAATTGGAACTTGTTATTCCTTGTTTGGTTGATGTCCCTGGGAGGCCTGCTCTTTTCTGAAGGGGAACTGAGGAAGAGTGGATCTGGGGGAGAGGAGAGGTGTGTGTGTGTGTGTGTGTGTGTGTGTGTGTGTGTGTGTTGGGAGGAAGTGAAAGGGGGGGAAATGGTGATCAGGATTTATTGTATGGGAGAAGAATAAATTTAAAAAAAGAAAAAGTTTTTACATTTCATGACATCAATTTTTTTATTCTTTTAGTTTATAGATTATCTTTTGATATCTAAAAACTCTCCCTGAAGTCCTAGATTCTAAATATTTTTCTGAAAGTGTAAAAGTTAACTCTATAATCTATTTTTAGCTTAGTTTACAAAATTTAAGGTTTAGGTCAGTGTGTGTGTGTGTGTGTGTGTGTGTGTGTGTCCTACATGAGTTAACTAAATGCATATTTATCATTTGTTGAAATATTATTTTATTAATTGCTTTGTACCTTTGCTAAAAATCAATACTCAATGTAGATGTGGGTCATTTTCTGGGGTCTCTATTCTGCTCTACTGCTGTTCCTTTGCCTATACCATACAATACTGATATCTATAAGCATATATATATATATATATATATATATATATATATAAATTTTATAGAGTGGTTCTATCTACTATATTCCTTAAAAACTACTATAGCTAGTCTAATTTCTTTTTCCATGTAATTTGTAGAACAATTTTGTATATACACACAAATTTCTTTTAAGTGCTTATACTAAAAAAATGTTTTAAAAATTCCAAATTTGTAACACAAATTAATTGAAATTTTAGGAGATAAATATATAGGTTGTGTTAAAACATTAATTGATTGGGCTGGGAAGATAACTCAGTTGACAAAGTGCTTATTCAATGTAAGCTTGAGGATCTGAGTTCAACACCTAGCTAGTGCTCAAGTTAAAAGCCAGGTGTGGTGCATGCTTAGAATCTCAGAGCTGGGGAGGGAGATCTCTAGGGTCTGGGTCAGCCAGCTTAGCCTAATAGGTGAACACTCGGGAAAGGTGAATTGTTATCTCATAAAATCCCAGATGTAGACTTCTCCTGTGTAACAACACTTCAGATTGACATGTAGCCTCCACACACATTCCTGTGTATGTGTGTGTGACACCACACACACACACACACACACACACACACACACACACACACACACACATTCAATAGTAGTATGAAGACAGATGATAAGTAGACACAAGTTTCAAGTTATATGGTGGATGATAAACAGACCTCATTTAAAGACAGCTCAAAATTTACAATCCTCTATGTACCAGCACCCTGGTACCAAATGACACATTTTAGCACTGTCAGTGCCTTGGGGGAAAGCATCCTTGCCAGGTCTTTTAGTGAGAAGGGCAGTGACCTAAACACGGGTCTTCCAAAGGGTGGCATGTTCTCCACCTGAGCCGAGAAAATGGGCCATTTGTTTCACCCAAGAATTTTACAGAATAAAGAGGAAACTATGTAAATATTTATATATGGAATACAATTTCTGGAAGGAAACAGAATGAAAATCTTCCCCTCTCTGATGCAGACACTTCTACAAAGAATAAGCAGCCCACATGACTTCCTTTGACATCTTTAATTCTGAAAAATCCAAAGAAAATTCAAATTCCTTATGTAATTCCTCAGTAATTTACACATACCACTGGAGTGAGCTTGTTTATTAGCTAACTCAATTTTATATATTTATGCAAACTAAAAATGCAAAAATAAATTTCATATGAAAAAATTTGGAGGTGATAAAAGCAAATCTAAAGAGAAAACTTTCATCAACACAACAAACAACTTTTAGTTTCAGAAAGTAGAATGCTGGGAACTCTCCTAAGGCGGGCAGAGAGGCCCTACCCAAAGAGGGCTTGGAGGATGGTGGGTGGAGATGGGGCACGTACAGGCATCTTTCTTCCTACCACACTTTCCTGACTTTCTTTAGTTATTAAAGATGTCTTGGAATCATTAAGGACTGTGGAGAAACACATACTTCTATAAAGTGTTATTCTAAAAACGAGTGGTCCTTGGCCCCAACCACACATTCAAATCAGGAGGAGAGCTTGCACAAAACTTGAATGACCAGACTCTGGAAGGATTTCACCTTCTTCACAAGCTTTCTCTGTAGTCCTGACTGAGAACTGGAGTTCCTCTCTTTATGAAAAGCCAAAGGCAGACTGAGGCCTGAGTGTGCAAGTCTCCCAAGGGACAGAGTTCAAGAGTGTCAGACTCGAGATGTGGCATCAGGCTACAGGGAGTGTTTCTCTGTCATTCTGTTAAGGAAATCTTACAGAGTAGTTACCCAGACTCCAAAAACCTCCCAAGTCTCCCATGGAGTTCCTTAACAGTGACTCCCACATGGGAGAACGCAGTAGCAGCTTAGTCATCCAGTTGATCCACCTTTAGAGTCACTCTGCATCTTCTTCCATTGGAGAACTCAGCTTCAGCTTCTGAAACCGTGCTTCAAACATCTGAATTCCTTAGACACTATTCCCTCTGGGGACATGGACACACACACACACACACACACACACACACACACGCACGCACGCACGCACGCACGCACATACAGGCCCATTGAAGATGAAGAGACAGAGAATGCAGGCATCTTATAAAGTGTTTTGACTCTCTGGAAGTAGAAAGTCAGAACACTCTGAATCTGGGTGCTTCAAAACCTGTGTGTGCATTATTATAAAAAACTGGACAATGTACACATAAATAATAAATATGGCTGGTTTAGAGGGAAGTAAGTGCTTCAAAGAATACAGAACAGGGTTACAGAATGAAACTTGCTATGGGAGAGGGGCAGAAAAATCTTGAGGGCAGGTCAACGTGCGTCTCTGTAAGGAGGTGTCTGTAAATGAGGATTCCAGACTTAATAAATAAAAAGCACACAACTCCAATTAAGTTTGAATTAAGCTAAATAATGAGTAAGTTTTAGAGCAACTATATCTTTTGCAACACCTGAAGCACATTCACATTAAAACACTTATATTATGAAATTCAGGTTTGACTGGGATGTTGCATTTTATCTGGTATCTTTTATCAAGCTGAACCCTTGTAGTCAGGTGGGAAATCTTTACAAAATCATTGTTTAAAATAGTTTAATTGGAACAGGAGACAATCCTAGCCCCGAAGGCAGGAGAGCTGTTTTGAGGTTAAGGCCAATTAGGATCTAGAGGAGTACCAGGCCGGCCAGGGTTACACAGACCTTGACTCAAAAAGCAAGAGTACATGGAACCAGTTTAACAGGGAAGCCATACTTGTACTTCCTAGCCAATTTCTCAGCTGTCCCCATCAAATGGAAGGTTACCAGAGGCTGTCATGTGTTTGTAGATCTTTGTGACTGAGCACTAACTGAAGAGTATGACGGATTATTTGAAAAGAAACTCAAGTCTGTGAGAAGCATACATTTTAATGGAATACTGATCATAAGACTACAATAAATCATTAAGCACGTAAGAACAGGATGGAAGTATCAATGCTTATCACACAAAGCTTGTACCTATTAACAGTCAGAATAAAATAACGTCCTCTGAAGAGAAAGGGAACTTAACAGAGATTTAAAGCTCACAAAAACTAATTTTCAGACTGCCCATCTAATATTCGTGCCTTTTTTTGTGTTGGGGAGACAGGATCTTGTATAGTTCAGGCTAACTTTAAATTCATTGGGTAGCTAAGGATGACTTTGAACCTTTGATCTTCCTGCTCCACCTTCTGAATGCTTGGGATTACCAGAACATGCTAGAACTCAAAACTAGGGCTTTGTGCATGCTCTGCAAGCACTCTACCAGCTGAGTGACTGCCCTATCCAAGATGTGTTAACTTCTCCCACATACGTGTTGTTGCCCATTCTCCGCTCACTGTGCCAGCTTCAGTAAACGTTACAGCAAGCCCACAGCAGCATAAATCACCATTCTGTGATTTCCAGGAAACCTTCTGGGAACTATTTCACGTTACTAATATTATACATTCACAGACATTTTGCTTTTCTTAAATAGTTTTGCCATGTAGTCCAGGCTGGCTTGGAACTTGCTACAAAGCTAAGGCTGGCCTTAAACTTAGGATTCTCCTCCCAAAGTCCTGGGTGTTAAGATAGCAGGTGTGTCCCACAGAGTTCATCCAGAAGTTGATATCTTAGCCCTCCTCATCTATACAACTGCTAGTAAGTTGCTGAAAAATAGCTCATATTTACACTTTGTGAGAAATGCTGTTTATCTCAAGGAAGCTTATTTGATGATGATTAATTTGTGTGTCATTCTGTTAACCAGCAGAATGACACACAGAACATAGCTGTCTTGCACAAACTGATCAGGTCACAAGAATGTAACTGAAGATAACCTTCACATTAAGGTTGTGTGGTTTATACACTCCCATGTGAACTGCTAATGGCAGCTGGGAGTGGGCTGAGGTAGTAGCCAAACTGCAATCATTCTGTCAGGGGTCTTTGCTCCCTTCTAGAGATGGATAACACCACAGTAATGTAGGCCTATTATGTATTTTAATTCCAGTGTGACAATTATTTTTAATATATTCTTTATTGATATTCTAGTTCATTTGGGCATCACATGGTACACGGTGTCACATTGAGATCTTAGCACTATCTGTCAGGGTAAAGTAAGAGAACTATATGGTTTCCTAGCCATGTAGGTTAGGTATCTGTTGTCTGACTTTGTTAAATCATTTGCTTGGGACCTGGGGTACATGACATGGCCAGAGATACAGTCACGTCTTGTTTAATTTATCTTGACCACTGCTGGCATTTTAAATCTGGAACAACTTACAAATCTGTAGGTCACCAACAATTTGACAGCCGGAGCAAGAGCCACCAACAGAGAGAGAATTCTCTCTTGACGACTGCAGGGCACCTGGTTTATATGCATTCTGTGAGCAGATGCTTAATCTGGTATCTCCAACAATTCACCAAACATTCGGTGTCAGCTAGTGGGCCTGGTTATTGTCAGAGATGTTTAGGAAGTGATTTAATAATTTTAATTTTCAAGTAACTTTGTCCAAAGAAAATGAATAGTCATTCATACCCATAAATGTCACTAGGAATTATTATCTAGATATTGATAACTGCTAAACCAGGTAGGGGACAGAAGAGTTTTTCTGTGCATCTGATCTTCCTGTCTCCCCAGAAACCCTTCTCACGGGGCTTCCCCTTCTGTCTTAAAATATCTCCTTGCCATTTTTAGGGATTTCTGGGGATTGCTTAGTCTTTCATCTCTGGGGTAATATTTGCCACCATTTGTAAAGTAGTTCTCTAAAGGATGGCCCCAGTGGCTCTAAGAGAATCACTAGAAGGAGACAGAACTTCCACCACATCCTTTTGTTATACTGACTCACAGGCTTCAGAGCAGCACTAGTCGGTAAATACACCCCAAAAAACAGCTTTCCCTTTTTAATACTCAGGATTTCAATGTGGGCTCACTGTAGTGGGTGGAGTCGGCTTCCTGGGTGGAAGCCTGAAATCAGGTATGGAGAGTTTTTGAACCATGGAAATCACCAGACACTGCACATTAGGACGGTTTTTCCCTGGAGAGCCAGTGATCACAGCCAGGGCTGTTCCTCCTCTCGTTCTCTTCTCTCAAACATGGCCTGTGCCCACAGAGTCGGGGAACCAACTGGGTGGACAGATGAAACCACTTTTCTCATCCTGATTGCATTTTATGTCTAACTCTTCCCCAAGGCTCCCAAGCTAATTTTGAGAACAATCCATGTGATTTCCAGCACTGCGATGAAGGTCCCATACCCTGTCCTCCTCACACATCGAGCCAACACAATTGGACTCTAAATCTAATAACTGTAGACTCTTGCTTCCCAAAGGGAGTCTTTGTGTGCTACCTTCACCAAAAATATCTTCCAGTTTCTCAGAAATGACTCAAAAATATAGCAAGGATAGTTTAGAATCTAGGAAAAGTCTACAACTGGCTCATAGTGTTAATTGCAATGAACCATTTACTAGTTAACTTTGCTTCAATCTCTCCATTTTCTACACTATTTTTCGGTATTTCTTTGTCACAGAATTGAACATGATAAACAAATCACCTTTGAACTTCTGTACTGCTGAGGAATTAACTAGAAACAAAGTGGCGAGTTTGTGTGTATAAGAATACTTGGATATGACTAGGCTCTTTTGAACTGTCCGTGGGCTTCACACTTTACGCCAGCCCAGTAATGTATGAAAGCCAAAGAAACACCGTTTCTACAGTTTCGTCTATTAATAAAAACAGTTATAATAATTTTGACTATTTTGATGTAATAAAACAACCTTAAACTTCTCTCCAAATGGCAGGGTTAAAATCTGGACTTTGACTGTGTTAGCTGGAAGAATACAGATATCATCCATACTCATTGACTATGTCCATCTTTGGGCAGCATCTTTCCAACATAGAAGTCAGTGTTATCAAGAGTAACTTGGTAAACTTTCATAATTCCATGATATTGACAACAGCTTCCCCATGCCAGGCATTGTGTTAGCCAAAATCAGTGAGTCCCTGTTCTCATGGAGTTCAGGTCTCAGGGAGAGCATAGATTACAGGCAAACCACTAACACACATGGGTGAGGGTCAAGCACAGGGATGCGCAGATATCAGGAGTCCACATCAAGGACACTGATTTCCTCGGAGACAGAACAAGAATGTTTACTAAAGCCTGTCAGAGTCACTTCAGCCACCATTTAACTTGGACTCAAAGCTAAGTTCGGTGTTTCCATATTGTAAAAAAAGCAGGTGTAGATGAAAGATACATACTTCCCATTGAACATTAATTATCTTCCTATGCTCTAAATCTTCAGCTTTGCCCACTAAAGGTGTGCTAGGAGATTCAACTTTGCTCTTCATACATTTTATTTCCTTTGATATTGGATGCAGAGGCCAAAGGGACTGTCTAGTTCATGTTCTAACAACTTAAAGGGGTCTACGTTTAAGTGTGTGTGTGTGTGTGTGCCCAAGAATGCCAGGGGCTGGAGCTATAATTACAAGTGGTTGTGAATCTCTCGATGTGGGTACTGGGAACTGAACTCAAGTCCTCTGCAAGAGTGGTATGCACTCTTACTGCTGAACTTTCTCTCCAGCCCCACAAAAAACTCTTTTTAGAGATGTGCTGTATACTTAGATTGCTACTTCTTAGTCCTTTTAAAATTCATAATTATAGTTCTTAACTTTTCAAAATTACCCTTCCCATACATTTTCTTTGCTTTTAAGAAGAAAGGTGAACTTTATTCTGATGTTAGGAACAATGATGTCCTTTAAATTAAAAAAAAAATCATACATCTCTCAAAGTTACTTTTCATAAATATGCTCCTGTCAAAGTACAACGAAGAAAGAGCTCCCCACACATGGGTGAATAAACTCTGAACACTGTGCAGAATTTAGATCAGGATGTCAATGTCCTGCCTGCTTAATTACAGTAGAAACATTCCTTTTAGTAGACCAGTGCATTCTTTTTGCAATGACATGTTTCTCAAAGACTATCTTCAAACAGCATAAGCATTCTTTGTTCTTTATTCTTAACAATTTTGGAAGAAAAATTATTTCTATATAGCCCAAGTAATTTTCTTATCACACATTGCTTTAAGCATTCATTATCCTTTAGTTATTTACTTAGTTTTATTCTTTGCAGTACTGATTTCTTCTTAACAAAAGAATAAATGTTAATTAAAACCATTTTGGAAATGACCTAAAAGCCACTGAGGAACATTTGAGTAGGTTTAACATATCATGTAGATCTGCTCAAGAAGTCTTCATAATTAACTAATGAGCCATTCTCTTTGGATGTGAACAGGTAACATCAGAGACTTTGTCTTTGTAAATTTCATTTCTGTGATTATCTAGTCTAATCTTTAAATAAGTCCTAAAGCCCATCCAGAAAAATTAACTATGTGTGGCTTATTCCTGCTCCTTGTGGTGGGAATTATGAGTAGATACTTCGGTAGTTTTTGTTCGGCTGTCATTGCTAAATGGCCTTCTCAGATGACAGCTCCACTCTAGTGACCTAACAAGTCACCAGCTTTGAAGGGTGACTGTGTGATTGCTGTTGGCTTTGTCCCCTCTCAACAGTAGTTTGTCAGTCTTTTTAAGACTACCAAGAGAATGATTTCTATAGCAACTGATAAAAATACCTAAATTTATTCATTTATTTAACTGTGTCTATGGGGTGTATGCACATGTATCTGTTTGTGTGTGCACGTGTGTGGAGGCCAGAGGTCAGTGTTGGCTATCTTCCTGGATTGCTTCCCATCATGTTTTAATTAGAATACATTAATTATGTATAACAATAGGTCTCATTATAACATTTTTATAATGTACATGACACATTTCGAACATAGTCACTCCGCCACGTTAATTTCACTTGTCCCCTACTACCCCGGCTGCCCCCCTTCTTCCCATCTAGATTTGCTCCTATCCAGGGGTTCTTACTAAACCTGGAGCTTACCGATTTGCCAAAGCTAGCTGGCCAGTGAGCGAGGGGATCCTTCCTGGAGCCACCCCAGTGCTGAGATAATATGTGTGTGCCACAGGAACCAGTTTTCTATGAGAGTGCTGAGGACTTGAACTCGGATCCTCATGCTTTGGGGGCAACTATTTTACTCACTGACCATCTCTCCAGTTCTTAAATTTATTATGAAGGGAACTAGATAGTAAGGACCATGAAAAACTGACATGTGTTTCTGTGTCTGCAGAATCAGCCATGTATACTTTGAAAGCAGAATTTATACCATTTACATACTAGTATTGACGCTATAGGGTAATTTAGGGGGAATCCTTCATGAGACAATCTGGAGTGGCGAGTCACTCTAATGTTCTCCAACAAACAAACCCATTTCTCTAAAGTGGTGTGCAACACACTCAGGGCATCATAGTTTTGGCTTTTTTATAAAAGGTTATAAAAATCTATTTGGTTTCCTCTCAACAACAGTTAGCAATGAATGGCAGATGCCTGTAACGCATTCTCCAGTTAGAGGCCAGGCCGCCTTGTGTATGCTCTTTCTGAACTGCCAGTTGCTATGTGAGTTTCAGCAAAATCATAAATGTTGCCAAATGGAGAAAGTGCCATGACCCAATTTCGAGGTACACATGTACCATTTACTTTACAACCTTGAAGTCTGATAAGAGAGAGTGCTTCATCCTGTTTTCTGTGCTGGTGGTGTTTGCCATGCAGGTAGACTGCATGCAAGTAGGATTTCACACCGTGCTAAATCACAGTGTTCTGAAAAACCCAGGGCCTTGCAAAGGCCATATCTCAAAAAGTTACTGCTTCAAATAAATGTGCCATTTTATAAAATTACACCTACTGTATCAGAAAAAAAATGTTCTTTCATGTGAGTGACATTTATATGACTGCCATTTATACAGAATTGGACATTCTCACACAGCAAGGCTGAATGAAGAATGGTTTTGAAAGCCTAGGGTATTCTCTGAATGATAAATGTGAAGCTTTAAGATGGTCCTGTGAGAACAGCTGGGTGGTTTCCTTATAAAAACGAAGCTTACGTTATTATGAAAAGTAATTACTCAGTCACACCTGAAGCATTAGCAAGACTTCCAGCACCTTTCACGCCCGAAGCATCCTAAGTCATAAGGCTTTTTACCTTGGTAGAGCTGGATTGTGTGGATACTCTTGGACCAATAGACTTTCAACTTAGATTTGTGGAACAGAGGCCCAGCTACTGAACTGCCAGTTAAAACTAGGAATAGATCTCTAAACACCCCTACCCATGGTTCAAGCAACTTGCTTTCCAGGACACACCATTCATCTTTTAAAGTGCCATTCAGAGAAAAATAAAAACGCCAAAAAAAAAAAAAAAAAAAAAATCCCCAAACCTACTACCACCTGCCTCCGGACAGACTTTGTTTTCCCTCGTGCAGTAAACTGCATCACAATGAGCATTTCTCTGGAAAAGCCATCGCTAAGCTGCTTAAGGATATTTAAATTAAGATCAAGGAAGGCGGACTACCCAGTTTCAGGTCTGTGTGAAGAAGTCCTCAGATCTAGTATTAGACTGCTAGACCACACACCTGTATTCTTCCAGGCTCCTTTCCCATGGGCAGTTCAGATTTGTACAAATCCAGTTAGACAGAGGAAGAATCCAGCCCTGGGTATTTCTCCTCGGGAGTCCCCTGAACCTTGATGAGTAATAAAACCTCAGGGAGGTAAAGATTGGTGAATTACTTAACTGATCCTGCTGCAGCCTTGGGCGACCTTTTTGTGAGAGAGATATGGGGTGAGTTTGCCTATATCTCAGTACCAGCGGGCTGGAAAGTGGGGTCCAGAAAACAAGGGCTGGAGGTGGGCTGAGACAGAAAAGGGACCTCAGCCTCTGGCGGAAGCGTCAAGGCGATAGCCAGGAAAGTGACCCACCTGCGGGAGAGGCGCCCAGAGGGCGGTTGGTCAGGCGCAGCTGCGGTGGGCACTGGCTGCTGGGCATGCACAGCGAGGTTGCCAGCCTTGCTCTGCACTGCCTTCAGGCTCTCGCCTTTAAACAGCCACCGAGCAGAGGGAGGGCCCGCTTGATTTCGCAAGAGGAGCTGTGAAGCGAAGTTTCCGGGAAGAGTTCAACCTGGGAATCCCGCGCAGCTGGAAGGGCCAGAACTTTTTGTGCTGCTCTGGCATGCAGATGTGGCCGCTTTCCGCTGGCAAGCGGGGCTTAAAAGGGGTTTTCCGGAGCTCCTGGAATCGCTGCATCCCAGACCAGCTGCAGCCTAAATAAAGGGGCAGGGAGGCACTCCATTTCAGTTGGAGCCCGAGGCCTCTGGCCAGCTAAAAAAACAGCACATGGGCAAGGACCTTAGGTATTCCTCTTAGTTGCCATCTTGCCTCTCTTCAGACGAAATGGTGGCATCTTTCTCCTTTCTGGATCCCTGATTCTTACAGAGTCAGGTCTTCATTTCAAATGCAGATGTATATCTAAGTAAGTCCACAGGGCTTGCTCCAAGGCTCCGGTGGCACTGAGACCCAGGAATGCGCAAGCTGCTTGTGTAATGAGTGCCCCTCACCCTGTTTATTTAAGGCCGTCTCTACTTGGTAACAATGCAATGCAAATTTATCGAAATAGATGTCATACTTCGTTGTTTGGAAGAGAATGACAAGGAAAAAATACCCCCACATGCAGGAAAGATGAAAATATTTCTTTTCCTAAATAGTTTTGATTCATAGTTCATTGAATCCACAGATGAAAAAACCCATGGACGCAGAGGGCTGATGACATAGACAATTGCCTTGGTGTGTCTGTCTGCAGAGGTGCTCGAATCCACCAGTTCAAGGCATAAAACTTGAAAACTTGGGGGAAAGAGTGATCATTCCTACACTGCCATTTACAGTCTAAAATACAGAGTTCTCCAAGCTTGTCTCTCTTCCAGCCATCTGGTTCGGCTTCCATGATACTCTTGCCAAAGTTCAGATCCAGTCTCAAGGGAAGTGTGTTCTCAGAACATTTGAGCCAGTCTCCTCTTTGCCCTGATTGCAATTCTTCCCATGTGTCCTGTAGAGTCAACTGAGGCCTCAGTGTCTTCCAAAAAGTCCTGTCTGACAACTAGTTGTGATTAAATCATATCTGTCTTCATACAATGCAGTTTGTACTTTGAGTGCAGTGGCTAGGACATTTCACTCCTTAAGAGACTCACTATGTTTGTATCTCTTCGTGGGTGGTTTCCCATCATACCTAATGTACCATACCATGAATATCTACAGTGCTTGTTAATAAATCTACTCCCCATTCTTGTATTTTTTTGAAGGGTTCATTTGATAGTATTCTTAGGCCAGGAAAGAACTAAAAAAAACCCCACTGGTTTTGCAGCACTGAGTGTTCTGAACTTGAAGACTCACAGGTGAGAGAAGGGAACGTAAATAGGGAAGAAGATATTCAGCTGTGTCTCCAAGAGACCTGATTGGCGACCGAGGTAGCCGGCTGGGAGACGATTGGGAGGACTTGGGATTTTAGAGTGTAGAGTTTGGGGGGGTATCAGTGCTTTTTCTGATGATTTGCCATGGGGTAGCATCTGGCTTTAAGCCTTATTGATACAGAGACCTGATTCTTGACACAGGGACCCTACTATCTACATCTAGAATGCAGATTTATCAGTTACCATGGAGTGGCAAGCAGTTACTGTGAAAGGACAGTTGCTGAGGGCACCAGACATTCTGACCACTACACTGTTTTCTTCTGGGCATTTCATGGTATGTGCACCTGGCTGCTTAATCATGGGGAGGGAAGTTATGAGATTCCAAGGCTTACTGTGTAAGAGGCTCTACTGTGCTTATGATGGCCTCGCTTACAATGTAAGTAATAGTAATAAATGGCCAAGTAGTAAACACAATAGGTACTTGACTCATTCATCTTGTGGTTGTGAACCTTACTTCTGGTCGGACTCTGTGTTAATGATCTTGAGGACCACTTGACTTTGGCTGAATAGAACATTTTCATCGTGTAGATTAAGAATCCAAATCATTTCAGGCTATCTTTAGCCTAGTTCAACAGCCATTTGCTATTCAATGCTTTCTCTGACCTAACATAGCTGACGCTGAGATAAACTCCTGACACACTCAGACTCACCAACCCTAAAGCTACGAATGTGCAAAGATCACATTGAAGTCCCACAGATTTCCCAGACGTTCTGCAGCCTGCCTACCAGATGACCCCACAGCCGAATTTTGAAAACACATTGATTCATGACTTTTTTTCCTGTAACCTCTACTGTGGTGGAACAGTGAATCTGGGTCCCCAGGTCATGGTTGCTCAGATTGGGCTTGGAATAAACTATTTCCTTTTTCTGTATAGAGTTGGTCCTTTGTGTCGACAGGTTTAAAGATTGATTTTTCCCTTAGGTCTAGAAAGGACACACAATTCATAACTCTCTTAGTTTTTCCTTGCTAGAAGAAAGTTAAACTTTTTTTTTTCATGGTAGTGCAGACCTAAAATCCCAACACTCAGGGGTTGAGGCCAAGAGGATTACAGCTACAAGCAGCCTGGGCTACATGGTGAGATTTTTGTCTTCAACAAATGAATGAAACCAAAATATAAAACAAAATGAAACGAACCTTTCTCTTCTTTTTAGAGACCCCCACTTGTTTGGTCTCAGGCCTTAATTATCTTGTCTCCTGGTCCACACAGCTGTTGGCCCAAGGGATGGTGAGTTGCTAGTGCGGGAACTCTGCTTAACTAAATTCTTATTGGGAAAGAGTAGGCCAGTTGCCTGTCTGCCACCAGAAACAGACAACTGGGGTCAGCGGAGCAGGCTGTTTGGTTTCTAGACCAGGTTTGGCTCCATCACAAACTGACATTATTGACAACTGCATTGTGTTCTCAAATGTAGCCTCCAACCAGTGACATTTTATCTTTATTAGGTAGATGAAAAAATTTTGAATTTTATTGTTATTAGAGGGAAATATATTTCAGTTATGTAAGCCCTTTTCTTTGCTGAAGGCAACCAGAGTTCCAGAAAAGAAAGATCAAATTACTGGGATATGAAGGATGGAAGAAATTGCCTTTATTAGTATTAAACTTGAGAGGCACTTGACTTATTCATCTTGTGGTTAAAAGATTGATTATCCCTTTAGGCCTAGGAGTCACACACAATTCATAACTCTCCTAGTTTTTCTTTAAATCCTAGCTGTAAGGGAAAATTAAGTTTCCAAAAGATACCGGTAAGCAAATACCCAAGGATCTGGCGTTGGCAGGATTCATTCCTCTTCCTGTAGCTGCATCATCAGATCCTTTGATACACCTTCCAGATGCTGCACTCCATCAGACTTCCTGCTTAGGGAGTTCCATGCTAACTGCGCCTGAGTTGCTCCTGTTTCTAGCACTGGAAGGGGTAGTCTAGCATTAACACGTGCGAGAAACACATACACTTAAATATTTGCCCGCTACCTATTTTTAAAGTAAGTAAGGAGGGTAGAAATGAAGAAAAGAAAGAAAACGAAATTAAAATGCCACTAGAGATGTTTCTGTCTGACTCAAGAAAATGACTGCTTAATCGTGTGAAGTTCACGCCCTCTGGAGATATTTGTGAGTCTGGATGTAATGACTATTTTATCTTTTTCCTGCTTACCATCCGCGCTCTTTTGGTACCTCTCTGGGTTTCTTGCAGTCCAGGCTCTGCAGAGGACAAGGGTTCCTTTGCCATTTTAATTCCCAGAAGCAGCTGCAGTTATTCATCACTTTGGGCTCTATCGGCTACTTTAAAATGACTTTCTTTCTTTCTTTCTTTCTTTCTTTCTTTCTTTCTTTCTTTCTTTCTTTCTTTCTTTCTTTCTTTCTCTCTCTCTCTCTCTCTCTCTCTCTCTCTCTCTCTCTCTCTCTCTCTGTCTCCCTCCCTCCCTCCCTCCTTCCCTCCCTCTTTCTTTCCTTCCTTCCTTCCTTCCTTCCTTCCTTCCTTCCTTCCTTCTTTCTTTCTTTCTTTCTTTCTTTCTTTCTTTCTATTTTTGAGTTTTTGAGACAGGGTTTCTCTGTGTAGCTCTGGCTGTCCTGGAACTCGCTCTATAGGCCATGCTGGCCTCAAACTCATAGAGATCCTCCTGCCTCTGCCTCCCAGAGTGCTGGGATCAAAGGTGTTCGCTACTACCACCTGGCATTTAAAATGTTTTTAACATTTAAACTGTTAAGAAAGTTTCTGTCTCAGCAAATTCCTGTTCCTGTTTCTTGCCTAGTTTCCACTTTTGCTTTTTTATTTTTCATTTTCCTTTCACAAGTATCCTTGCACAATCTTGGTCCCTGTGGGTTACACTGATTGACACAGCTACCAGGACTTAGGCTTGTACAACCGAAGCACGGAGTGTTGTCCACAGCTGTAGCTCTGTGATGGCACGTGGATAGTCTTTCCTGGAATGTGCTGGAATGCAGTCCACCCTTTGTTGTTCTGCTAGATTGTGAGTCCAGCTCACTGTAAGCAGAATGTGAATCAAGGAATAAGCCACTTACAGGAAATCAGGGCAAAGGATGAAAAGAGAGATTTCTAGACGGTTGGAGCTTTGTGCTTAAAGGGTACTCTATACACTAGGCTTTTCTTTTTAAGATTTATTTATTTTTATATAATATAATATGATATGATACATATGTATATGCCTGGGTGTATATATGAATACAACATACATTCAAGTGCCTGTGAGGACCGGAAGAAGGATTTAGATTTCCTGGGTTTGGAGTTACAAATGGTCATGAGCCACCAGGTAGGTACTGGGAATTGAACCCAGATCCTCTGGAACAGCACTTAACCACTGAGCTATCTCTTCAGCTCCACCCTGGGCATTTTTTTTTATGTGAATCTGTTATTTATACTCTGGATTAACAAAATAGACTAGGTAGGATGGGCATCATATGGGCTAAGTCATTTTCTCTGATCATAGATCATGTTCCTGTTGAGATAGGGTCATCACAACATGTAGTAAGAATGAGGTCAGAATGAGGACGATATTCATTGTTCAAAGCAACAGCAACCAAAAACATCCTCTTTTGGTTTCCTTGTAGTTAACTTGAGGCTTGAGTAAACAGCTGATTTCTGTGGCTGAAGGTTCTCAGCTACTTCCCAGCACAGCTGCAATTTAATTTCCTGTCTCAGCAAATATCTTTTTGTGCTTCTTGCCTACTCTATGGGGAAGTGGACACAAAGAAACTCCTCCCCCATCACTCTGGACTCTGAAACGATAAAGGATATAGTAACAGATCCAGTTCTTTGACCTGACTTTAACCATGTTCTGGGATTTTCTCCAACACCAACCAGAAAGCAAAACCAAACATTTTGCCACCCACCTATACCCAAAAATAAGTGCTGATGGGAAATATGCCAGACACCGACAGTATTGGAGACTGGGCTAGATGGCAGTGAGGAAGAGCAATAAAGAATTTAAAAATAAAACATGTCTTCAGGTTTTTGTTTTTGTTTTTTGTTTTGTTTTTAGTAATGATAAAACCTCAAGTGAGGAATAGCTACCACTACTTCTCAGGTTGAAAGAGGGAAGTGAAGCCTGTCCTCCCCATGTGGGTCTCTAACTCCCGGAGTTTGAGAGTCTGTTCACTTCGGAGGCTTCTGAAATACTGGCAGGACTATGGATTGAACATCACCAATAACAATCTGAAGGTGGCTCAGACAATACCTGCTAAGCTCAGAGGTATAGTCACTTAGGATGTCATCAGAGAACAAGTTGTTCAGAACAGTTTGTAGAGACGGGAATATTTAGCTTCGTTATTTGATAAATGAAGTTAGTAGGAATAAAAATGTTCTTTAAGTAACTTAAAACCCGAACACATGCCAACTCGGTGTTGCCCCAGACTCCTGCTATACAGTGATGCCTCCCACTGCTTGGCGACATTTGAATCAATCTGGCTGGTGGCCACTGTTCCTACCGGAACTAGTATAATTGGTAGAGCCAGTTCCAGCTCAGCCAATTTGTGCCTAGTGCCAGTAACCAAAAGTTAGATTTTCACATATGAAGGAGGGGGTGAAACTAAACCAAAACAAGCCGAAATAAAATGTAACCCCCCTCCTCTCACGCGCGGGCCTTCCTCTCAGAAGGGATTAGTGGTTAAATTAGCAGGAAACCGCTCAGAGGCAGGAAGACAAAGGGCCTAAGCAGAGGTAGTTCTATACTGTCTTTTCTGTGTACTTTTGACTATAAAGGCCCGTTATGTGCTGAGAGTTATTTTCTTTTGTGAATTGCTTTAAAGATAATGATGACATTTCTGCTCTCCTGATGGCAGTATTTGGTCCAGTTACAGATATTGATAATTCATCTTATAGTCTCATTATTTCCCAAGCAATTGACTTAACTACTGTAGCTTGTTTCTACATCTATAATACTTACTTTTTTAAGTGTTAATGTGTCTACAGAACTTATGGACAGTTGTAAAATTCAAGACTTAAAAGGGATGTATTAAGAAGCCTTTTCCCCCAGACACTGAATCTTTCTCTTTGCATGGAAACCGTGGTGATAATATATTTGTTGGGTTTATTTCATAGCAGGCAATGCCTAGGAAAGCACTGAAAACATGTGTACCTATGTCTTAAACACACAAGTGGAGGGCTGGGGAGACGGCTCAGTGGATAACGCACTTGCTCTTCAAACATGAGAACAGGTGTTCTGATTCTCAGAACCCAGGCAAAGCTGGATGTGGTGGAGAGCATCTGTAATGCCAGCAGGTCTGCAACAAGGTGGAGGCAGAGACCGGAGAATCCCCGGAAGCTTGTAGGCCAGCTAGCTTGATATATTCGGCAGGAAATGCTAAGATTCCCTGCCTCAAAACAAGGGAGAACGCGAGGAACAACATATTTACTCACGTCCATATTTACACATGGACACACACAGAGATTTAAAAAGTGCAAGTTGAGGGGGCTAGAGAAATGCCTCACTGAGTAAAATTGCTTGAGTGTTAAGACCTGAGACCAGTTGCCCCAACACATGTAAACAGCTGGGTATGGCTACGTGAGTCTGTAGACCCAG
>CABHPP010122537.1:0-49486 GCA_902168425.1 Peromyscus attwateri | reverse complement strand
GGGAAGGGAAATCTAGATACGAATGAAGGGAACCGATCAGAGTGCTAGTGAGTGAGGAGAGAAGGAGGGTTAGAGAAGCACACTGAGGCTGCAGAAAGGAGAAACAGCAAAGAGAGAAACTCCACTTACAAGACAGGGGCTCGGGCCAGGAGCAGAACGGACCAACCAGAAGGACTTCCCAGTTCCTGGGAAAACTGACTCGGAGCAGTCAAACCACTGATGGTGTTCAGTAAAATCATTACACTTTAAAGATAAAAGAAAAAAGCGCTTCAGATCCCAGGCCTAATTAATAAACACACCAGCCAGCCAATAGATATATGAATCTCTTTCATGAAATCGGTCTATCAATCTTCCCAAAGGCAGCATATAAGTTGAGACAGAAATAAATATTTCAGGACACATGGGGCGAAGAACATAGGACCAAAGGATCTACCATTTAGATCAATGGTTCTCAACCCCAAAATGTCAGCTATCCTGCGTATCAGATATTTACATCATGATTCGTAACAGTAGCAAAATCACAGTTATGAAGGAGCAGTGAAATAATGTGAAGGTTGGGGGTCAGCACAACATGAGGAGCTGTATTAAAGGGTCGAAGCATTAGGAAGGTTGAGAACCACTGCTCTAGATGAACTTCAAATGTCGGGCCTGTTGGTGAAAAAATTTAAACATGCAAGAAATGAGAGATTATTTCTCTCTTTCCCTTTTATTGAAAATAGATTCTTTTCTCACATTATATATCCTGATCACCTCTCTAGCCCTTATATTGGATATTTTAATGGAGGAGCCGAGGCTAAAATAAAAGTGGAGATGAGGGTTAAGGAGTAATACACCAGCATTATGTCTTTAAATCCTCCATCTGAAAATGAGGGAACGGACGGAACAGGAAGGACAAGGTAGAACAAACTCAGTAACTGATTTATTGTCACTAGTTATGGTCAAATGACACCACCATAAATTGATTAACCAGATGGCACTAGGTTGGCTAAGGAAGCTAAAACAGAGGTACAATTGAAAAAAGTACAAAGATAACCATTAAAAAAAACAGAGAAAGTTATTTATTTTTTTAAAATAAATAAGGAAAAAAATCAGCTTATCTATAGAATGTAAATATAATAAATATAGAACTATAGCTAAATAATCACACAGAACAGAGACTAGGCATGTCAATCATTTCAACACACGTCCACGGGCCTAACGTCATTGTTGAAAGAAAGAGGTTTTCAGCTTGATTCAGAAAGAAGACGCAGTTGTGTGATATTTTGAATAACACATCTAAGCAGGGAGATTCAGAGAGGTCAGACACTAGAAGGAGACCAGAGGTGCACCAGGACAAATGAAGATGAGTGAAAAGCTAGTGTTGCTGTCGTGATGCTGGACAAAGAGCGTTCAAGTCAAATGTGTTAGGTGTGGTGCAAAGGTTACATTTCATCTGGGAATCAGAACTCAAAATGGAAGCACAATGGTTATGAACTTCTGTGCATTAAATTACTACTTGTGTAAAATAGACATTATAAACAGCGGGTGCATACTAAGATAAGTGGGTACATACTAAAAGTCAGGGGTTTTTACATATCTCTCTAAGATTAAAATGACTGTAAGTATATCACAGACCTTTATAAGAAAATCAACTATGTAGATCTTATTGTCCAATAGTATTTCATAACAATGCAATAAAACCAGAACTTAGTTATAGGATATAAAAACCAATAAAGTCTTTATAACAGAGATAATAATCGATTGTTGTAAAAGGTAGGTGTTATAACCGAGATATGGGAAGGCTAACAGACCAAGAGCAATTGCCACTGAAAACTTAAGTTTTGGGAGCTGAAGAGATGGCTCAGAAGTTAAGAGAGCAGTGATTGCTTTTCCAAAGGACTTGGGTTCAATTCCTAGGACTTTCATGGTGGCTAACAATGATCTGTAGTTCCATTTCTAAGGGATCCAACTCCCTCTTCGGTCCTCCGTGGGTACCACACACTTTTAAGTGCACAGACATACATGTGGACAGAACACTCACACACAAAATAAAAAAAAAAAAAACCCTTAGTTTGTTAACCTTGCAGATCCCAAGAGAAGGGTGTATGCTTTGCCTCAGAGGATCACACAAAGTACAGGGGTGGTAAGGAGGTAGATAGAGAGACAACATAAGCAATAACCTTGGTTGTGGTTTCAGGCAACGCAGGATAAAGTAGGTTCAGGATGGGCTTGTTGGAACAACTTTTCATGAGTTCTAGAATGTTCTTCATTGGGCGATCCTTGTGTCTGGGAAGATGAAGGCAGGCAGACGATAACTCAAAGTCTTAAAACCTGGCAAATGGGTGGTGGGGCTTAAGAGGGAGTAGGGTTGGTTGGTGTGCCTGTCAAAGGTGAGCTATTTGCTGTCTCTAGAGATTAGTCTCAAGAAAGGCATTTCCCACTAGGGTCAGCAATGATACAAAATATGAAATTACTAAAATCACAAAATGACATAATTAACAGACTGGCGAATTGGAGCATACTTACAGAACTTTGAAAAAGGTACATATAAACTAAAATGAACGAACTTTGAAAAAAAAATAAAAGTACTGCAGCCAGTGCAGTAAGGCAAGAATGAAAGTTTACAGGGGGAAAGGAAGAAAGAAAATGTCCTCATTTGCAAACAATATGATTATATTGTAAGAAGTTTCAAAAATGCACAAAGAGAAATTCTCGGAACTAAAAAGTAAACGTACAGGCTACAAGGTAAACAGAAAAAAAAGTCAAAGCAAGTCATAATGCTACAAAACACAAAAAGGAGGGAAGGAGGAAACACAGGAGGCAGAAAGGAAGAGAATATGCATGTAATTAAGGAAATTAAAAAAATGACAAACGACAGCTAACGTGTAAAATTAGATGACTATAAGAAGCAGAATAGCAAATAAAATATAAAATTACAAAAAAAGTAAAGTAACAGTAAGTGTAGTGGGAAGATAAAAGAAACCCACACAGTTAAAAAAAAAAAAAAAAAAAAAAAGCCTCGGGTTTCTCAGAAATTGCATCTCCGGTTACGTTCAATGGATTCCAACGTCTTGCTGCCAGCCAGAGCCCGCAGCTTGGCAGCTCGCCTTTGAGTACCAGCGGCCTCTGCTGGGCACACCTAGTATTGCAGCCTGTTTGTCTCAAGCCTCCTGAGATCTACTCTGTGTGGTGGCTGATGTTTTTGGCTGGGGAACCTGCCATGCTCATTGACAATCACAACTCCGCAGAAGGTACAGGCAGAGGCTCTATCCTCGCACTTCCCAGACCTCCTGAGTATCACTTATCCCACCGGAAAGATGCAGTGTACTTGTCAATCCTGGAGCTTCAGAGTGCAGTGAATGAGGGAATGATCGCTGCCCCCAGAGGCTTAGCACTAGTTATTATTCTTAGTTCAGAACCGCTGCTAGCCCTCAAAGGCAGGGCCATGTCTCTTTGCGCTTCCTTGCCAGAGCCGAGCCACCTAAGGATTCCTGACCTCTGGTCCTGACCCCAGATCTCAGGCTCCAGGGCAGCTCAATATTTAACAGTCAGTTCTCTCTGAAGACGGCTCAGCCGCCGCCCTCGGTTGGAGTAACCAGATGGGATTTCCTTGTTCTGCTCACCACGAGACACACAATCACTGCCCCATGACAATCCTCAGCTGAGTCAGAGGCACGTGAAGGCTGTGGTCTGGTCTAAGGGCAGGGCTGCTGGAGTCCGGCTTGGCCATTAATTTAGGATCCCCTACTGTGTCCCGCCCCCAGGCTCCCCCAGGTATGTGTAACTCACTTCTCACCAGTGAATCAGCCTTCTTTTTCCATGCAGTTCTGAGGTTTCTTTTCTCTCCCTTTGTGGATTTTTAGGGCTCTCTTCCTTTCTTTTATTATTATTTTAAAATTATTTTTATAATATTTTTATTATTCTTTTATTAGTATATTTTGTTACATATATTATCACCACATAAATGGTAGCTTTAAAAGCATGCGTTTATTTTGTGTGTGTGTGTTGAGGGGTGTGTGCTTTCCTGGTATGCATTTCCAAGTCAGGCTTGGGTGGCGAGTGTTTTCACCTGGTGAGCCCTCTTGCCGGCCCCTGTTCTGAATTTTATTCTGATTCTTTCAGCAGCCCACATGGAGGCAGCTTATATCCCACCTTGAAATATTGGACGAATAAGTAGATGTGTTGGTATTACTCAGACTTAGATTTCTTGTTTAAGAGGAGAGTCCTAGTGAATACTGGGTGTGCTTGGGACAGAAGAGATGTTTTTTCCTTCCCGTGGAGAATGCTGCCGGCTGAGGCTCTGGGCTGCCCGCCACCAACAGCATTACATTTGGCTACAGTTGCTCAGCCCAACGCAGATCATATGATCCAGGGCTATCTCACCGTGCAAGCTTTTAGAGAACTACTGTTTTTCTTGGTTTAAATCACGAACATTATAATGTTACCAAAGATTTGCAGTTTATGACCTGGGGGTCTAGTTCAGACCACTGCTTGTATTTTTTTTTAATATAAAATTTTATGGGAACATGCTCAAGCCCACTGATTTCCATACTGTCTTTGCTCACTTCTTTTTTTCTTTTTTTCTTTTTTTGCAGTGCTGAGTAGCTGAAAAGAGAGAAGATAGCTTACAAAGCTGAGCATATTTGCTATTGGAACCTTTTTAATAAAAGCTAACCCATGATCTGTAAATTCAAAGGACTTATAACTCCTAAGTCAACTAAACTTGTCATGCTGCCTGTGGTTAACACCAAGAAAACATTCAGTTGATTGGTAAAGTTGTCTCTCCCGTGGAATATTAATTTTTGTGGCTGTCCTTTTAAAAATAAATTCTAAAATTAAATGCCTTTGAAATATGCTATGCATTTCTGTCTTTCTTGAAAAATCCTCAGACATTGCCATAGTAAGAGCCCTGCACAGAATCAGTGTTTTCTGGGCTCTGTAGAAACCTGAACTCATGTGGCATATACATGCACACCCCCCCCCCCACATGCATGCATCATTAAAAGCAGAAAGATAAAAAAGGCCTAAAAAGAGACACTTCTAATTTTTATTTTTATGTTAAATAAAACACACACAGATGCGCTATGACTTTAGGAAGGTTATTATAGTATAAATTGGAAAACAATGATAGCTTCAAATTCAGTGTGTATATAATAAAACTGGCCTTCAAACCGACTGAGTAAAATTAGACACATACAGAGGAAGAAATGAAGTAGAAAGGTACAGGGTTGGAAATAAGAATCTCCTTCCTCATGGGGTTGTTAGCAAGTTCTGGGGTGCAGTGGATAGAAGGAAGGATTGCTAATACTTTGTAGCATTCTATGACAAAAATTAAGTATTTCAAAATAATGGACAGAGGAGATTTTACATGCTCCTGATGCACACAAAGTGATTTATGTCCGAACTAAGAGGTATATTTTATTCTACTGTGATAGCCATACACTGTAGATATGTATTAAAACGCCACATGGATCCCACCAACCCAAACATTTGTTATATGCTAATTAAAAATAAAAATAATTTTA
Source organism: Peromyscus attwateri (assembly GCA_902168425.1). Lineage (NCBI taxonomy): Eukaryota > Metazoa > Chordata > Mammalia > Rodentia > Cricetidae > Peromyscus > Peromyscus attwateri. The sequence goes on along the minus strand of CABHPP010122537.1, from coordinate 43,982 downwards.
ATAAATGGAGAAAAGATTAAACCTGTACCTTGTGTGAATAACTGTGACTGGGTCTCTGCACGCACTAAGTGTCACTCATTACACATTGGTAATGCTTACGGTAACTTTTAAATTGATACATGTTATTAGGATAATTTGTTTGAACAAACCCTTGCTCCTCCATTTTTCTTATTCCAGAGCACATTCTGTGCCATGTTTGCTCACATACATGCTTCGTGGCTCCTTCTGTCTTCCATGTTGGCTCCTTCCCTGGTTGTGCCAACAGTTCTTGTAATCTTTCATCTAGTGTTGTTGCTGTTTATTTATTCATGTTTGAGGCCTCAGAAATGCTGGCATGAAATCCTTGTTACACAGGTTTCGATAAAGTTCATTCTTTAAAATGGAATATCCCAACAGCAGGATTTCTAGGCAACATGGAAAGTGTAATTAAACTGTCTTTTTATAGAAGCTGCCTGTAGTTAACTGAGTCTCAAGTACAGTGTTCTTTCTCCACATCCAGACTAACTGTAAAGATCTCTTTATTTGAGAAATGCCTTTAACTGTGTGGCATTTAAAAGTAAATACCGAGAAAATGTGCTGGGTTTTGATGATCCCTCCTTTTGAGATGGTGCCACACTTCAGACATGAGCACATGATGACATCCTTATTTTATATTTATAAGGCCAAATTTTGTAAAAATGTATCACGAACTCAAGAAACAGATAAGCAGAACACATTAAAGTAGGACGTATTTCAGCTAATTATTGAGCAAGGTCACAGTTATTATTTTGTGGTTATTAAACTCATCCATAATCCCTTCCATTCTGAAGTTAGGAAGCTCAGCCATCAGAGATGGTGTCTACTGGTGTCCTGTAGATGTTATTTTTAAAATTGCTTACATTTGTTTGTTGGAGCCAAATGGCCGGGGAGTTGAAACTTATCTAGATGAACTCCGTGTGTTTTCCTGTTTGCCCCTATTGTTAGGTAATAATCCTGTTGGGGATTTTCAATTTCTCTCAGGACTCTCAGGTTTATATTAACCATGGGTTGACAATGAGGGATTAAAGCATTGGAAGGAATCAGGAGAGAAGTGTTTGCACAATAACTTTTATCTCATGGCTCTTTAGCTGAGGTTACAAAACGAACCGGTCTCTTCTAAAATGGCGAGCTGTGGTTTTGAGTCAATGAAATACTTTTCCATGTGGGTACTGACTGCGAGGAGAAATAAAGACATGTCTTTAAAAGCCTGTGATGTGGGGCTATGTCCTTTGTGAAGCTGGCTTCTTGTCTGATTGGAAATGGAGACATTTTCTGAATTGAAGCTGGTAAGAACCGGATAGGTGGTTAGTGTCCCTTCCTCTCTGTAATTCTATACTATAATTGGTCAGACGGACAATGGCTGCTTTTACTTTTAAAATTAATTCCTTCTGATATTTTATAGGTCCAGAGTCAAGAGTTAATCAAAGTTGTATGGAAAATTCCACATTTCTGATTGGGAAAGGAACAATAGCAAAGGGTTGCCTCCTCTTCCCAGTCCCATCTGCAAAGATGGGTAGGCTGGTTTTCCTGTGGTTCAGAGAAATGCTCATGTGGAATACTGTACATTGATCTCAGTGCCTGGGAAGGGAACATCATGTGCCAGTTGCCAGTCTCAAGGAAAGATGTTTAAACAGTTTGATAACTTATGCCAAAGTTCTTAGGCAGAAGGTTTTTCACACACTAATATTACCTGTGTTAGTTGGGTCACTTGTACAAGGCAAAGCAGCTTTGTTGCTGACATACAAATAGGGAGAATAAACAGAATCCCCAAACCCACAACATGCCAGCATCTCAAGGCTCAAGACAGATGCACAGGGCAGGAGTCTCATCTGCACATGTCCCTTTCCCATGTCAGGTGAGGGACTTTGGAGGTACTCTACTCTGGGTGTTATACGCAGAGAACCTGAAATGGCTAAGTGTAAGCATTTCAGGACACCCTGTTGTGGCAGGGACCAGAAAGCAGTCTGGACTTTCTGGACAGTTCTTACTTCAGTATGCTACATTCTTGGAGCATTCTGCTTGAGAATCACAAGCAAGCCAGGAGAAGAGCTGATCCTCCACATTCATCAGGGTGACTTGTGGCTGTAATGTGCCATTCACCCCTGACCTTTAGGCCCTTCTAGTTGAAACACCTCCTTTCTCCTGCTCCATTTTCTAATTATATTTGCACGGAAAGGTCTAGCTATGTTCTCCTGGAAGTGTGGTTCAGAAACCGAAGAATTCATTCCAAGATACTCTTCTGAATTCCTTTTTTGAGAACTCTGCACTTTTGAAAACTTCATGAGATTCCACAATTGGATGTGAGAGAGGCACAACATATAAAATCTAAACAATGAGGATTTTGGTCAAATTTACGCAAAATTGGCCAAATGGCAAAGAAGGAGCTGCAGTTAAGGCAGATGTCTCCAATTCCGGCTCCACAGCTCTTGCTTCAACATGTTTTTGTTAGTGGAGTGGTATTTACCCTTAATCATTAGCAAGTACAGGCTTTGTCTTTGATTATCTCTCCAGTATTGAAGGAGGTTATTAAAATCAGATACATCCTGCTTCTGATGTACTTATAATCTACTTGGATAAAATATGTGCTTGTATATGGAATCATGTAAAAGGATATTGAGGGGGAGGCGACATGTGATTCAGAGAAGTCAAGCCAATTATAAGCAAAGGTTCCTAGCAGAAAGAGTATCAATTATTGATGGGAAACACAAGGAAAAAGTACTTAAGAATAATATGCTTTTTGATAAATATTTGACCAGGAATTGTGAGTAATGTTAGGAAATAAGGCAAAAATTGTCTTAGAGAAGTCACTCTGGATACTCCATTTTCTTATACTAGCTATTCTTTTTATTTTATTTATTTATTTATTTATTTATTTTGGGCTTTCGAGACAGGGTTTCTCTGTGTAGCTTTGGAGCCTGTCCTGGAACTCACTCTATAGCCCAGGCTGGCCTGGAACTCACAGAGATCCACCTGCCTCTGCCTCCCGAGTGCTGGAATTAAAGGCGTGCGCCACCACCGCCCGGCTAGCTAGTCTTTCCTAGCCTCAGCTTTAGAGCTTTTGATGGCTAATCTTGGTTGTCAGTTTAACACACCTGGAAAGAGAGGACATTCCTTGAGAAATTATTTCCATCAGATTGGGCTATGGAACATTTTCTTGATTGTTAATCGATGTGGGAGGGCTTAGGCCTCTGTGGGTGCTTCCATCCCTAGGCAGGCGTTGGAAAGATAGTTGAATAGAAGCCTGGGGAAAGCCAGTAAGCAGTGCTCCTCCACAGTCTCTGCTTTAGTTCCTGCCTCTGGGTTCCTGCCTTGACTTCCCTTGGTGTAAGTCCTTTCCTTGGACTATAACCTGCAAGCTGAATGCCCTCCACCCCTGCCTGAGTCACTTTTGGTTATGGTATTTATTGCACCAATGAAAAGCAAACTAGGATAGAAAGTCGCTGTCTGAAGAGTGGAGTGGTTGCTTTGATGGACCACGGACCTAACCGTGCCTTTGGGAAGATTGTGAAAGAGTTTGGAGTTTTGAGCTGGGACAGCTGTTGAGTGCTCAGAGCTTGATGCCTGATGGGCTGGCTGTTCTGTGGGAGCTTGGGGCACATGAAAGCGGAGAGAAATGCAGATAATGAGTGCCTGGCTTGTGATGTCTTGGAGCAGTGGTTTTCAACCTTCCTAATGCTGTGACCTTTTAATACAGTTCCTCGCTTGGGGTGAGCCCCAACCATAAAATTATTTTTGTTGCTACTTCATTACTGTAGTTTTGCTACTTCTATGAAACATAATGTACATATCTGTTATGCAGGATGGTCTTAGGTAACCCCCATGAAAGGGTCATTCGATCCCCAAAAGGGTTGTGACCCAGAATTGCTCTTTTAGAGGGAAGCAAAGACCATATTAGTGCTGTTTGTGTAATATTCTGGATTGAAAAGCCATCGAAGTGAAACCTTTTTGTTAGTGTGACAATAGATGCTGGTCAGGTGGAGCTGAAAATAAGAAACTATCATCACTGAGGTGAAATCTCCTGGAGAGTGTTTCCTTGAGGTTTGTACGTAGGCATCACAGTCCGGCCAAGAGCACACATCAAGTTGACAGAGCAACTTTCCAAATGATGTGTAAGACTCTCCAACATGGTACTGGCTTTGGAGGCATGAACAGGTCATGGAGATTGTTTGGGGCTTGGCACTGTGTGTCAGGTTCAGAAGACAGACTGGAAGAGGCCATTGGCGAATGTGAAGCTTCAGTGTCAATGAAGACTCCAGCATACCAGAGATGGCAGAATCATGAGGATCTGTGAGGGGCAGCAGCAGATACGGAGTGGAGCTGGCCTGAACCTACAAGACAAACTGTGTGTGCTGCAGATAGAAGAGCTGGAGAAATGGGGCTGCTCATGCTTTTTGTAGCCAGAAGATCATGAGTGAATTCCAGATGCTGGACATCCAACTACAGGTTTTGCTGGATATTGGGTTTTGCTTTGATCTGTAATGGTGCCCTGGTTCTTCCTTTCTGAAACAATACGTTCGTTTTGTGTTTTTGTGGGGTTCCTGTGTGTTGCGTTCCTGAATGTTGTGTCTCTATGTCTATATGTGTTTCTTGTGCTTTTTGGGGGGGCTCTTCTTCTTCTGTTTCTTTGTTTTGTCCTATTCTGGATGGTTTGTTTTGATTTATCTTATTTTATTATTATTCTTTAGATACCTGTTTTCTAAAGAGAGACAAAAGTTGAAGATGTGGCTGGGACAAGATGTAGGGGAGATCTCGGAGGAGCAGGAGGAGGGGAAACTGTAATCGGAATATGTTGTATGAAAAAAGAATCTGTTTTCAATAAAAGAAAAATAGAAAAAAGCATTTGTAACTTAGTTTTTATTTTATAGAATTCCACAGTTAAGAGATTTTAGAGTTTTTAAAAGATCTTGGGCTTTTATATCATTGGCAAATTTAAAAGACTGTGGACTTTTAAAAGTTGGACCGTGTTATACATTGTGAGATTAATGTGAGATCTTGAGATTAATGTGAGAGCTTGTGCTTTAACAATGATGTGTTTGTCAAGTTGACAAAAGATGGACTTACGGTGGTTAATCTTGCATGTCAACTTGACACATCTGAGAAGAGGAAACATTAATTGTATTTCCTTCATTAGATTTGCCTGTGGGCATCTCTGTGCATGCATTTTCTTGATTGATGATTGATGTAGGAGGACCCAGCCCACTATGAGTAGTACCATCCCTAGGCAGATGGGCCTGAACTTTGTACAAAAGATAGCTGAATACAAGCCTGGATCAAGCAAGTAAGAAGCATGTCTCCATGGTTTCTGCTTCAGTTCTTGCCTCTAAGTTCTAGCCTTGTGCTCTTGTCTTGGCTTCCCTTGCTGATGGACTGTTACCTGTAAGCTGAAACAAAGCATTTCCTCCCCTGTGCTGTGGGATGTTCTGTATGGCAAATGTGTTGCTAATAAAACACTGATAGGCGGTGGCTGGCAGGCAAACTCTAGCTACAACCCTGAGTTGCTTTTTGTTACAGTAATCAAACTAAAACCAAGTTTGTATAGGACCAGCTTTACCCAAATGTTTGAGCTAGTATATTTGTATCACCCTGTATCCTCACGGATCATAAAATACCAAATATAAGTTTGTGAGATGTGAAGAGATTTTTGTTGAGATGTGGAAGTAAAAGAATCTCTCTCTCTCTTTTCAAACAAGAAGTGATACCCAAAGATTTAACAACTGTTCAATTACTAGAGAAGAGCCTAGAAGCAATAACCTAGCTAGAGTCTGAGGATTATGACAGAACTTCAGAAGACAGGAGGAAAAAAAGGAAGGAATTTATTACTGATGACATAGGTTGAGCTAGTTCAAACATTGCCAGAAATATTCTTGCCATTATTACACAAACAATAGTTTTCATTCTTTATTAAATTACTATGGCATATATGCACATAGCTATGGATTCCATATGTCACCTAGTATCATGCATCTGTTTATATTATATAAAATTTACAACATAAGACCCTTAATGTTCAGAGTCTACCAGGAAAGAAGTTAAAGTTGGAAGTGCAAGTGTAAAAATAAAAATATGGAATTTAAAAAATAAATAAATAAATTTAAAAAAATATGGAAAATATAATTGAAACCATAAATTGCATCTAGTTTTGAAGAATTCCAGCTTTGGAGCATTTCATCTCAAAAAGCAGTGGATGTGAGAGGAGCCATTAAAGAAGTACGCATATGTCTTAATCCCCACCCCCCATTGGTGCTGTGATAACTTACTCTGACAAATGCAATTTTCAGATTGTTCTAGCTTGTGTCAAGTTGACATAGAATTTCCCAGTACACCTTCATGAGGGCATAGAAAGACATAGTTCAATCTAGTAGAAGTGAAGAGTGGATGCAAAATTCTAGATATGTTAAATGAGACTCCAGGGTCATGTATAGTTTCTGAGCTTTTCTTTGTTGAGGATGGGAAGCTGGTACCCATATGTTTGAGGTTTGCTCTCATGGTAGCCAGAGGAGACATGAGCCCACTGTCCTCTAAGACCTTGTCTTGCACATGGGCCATCTCAGGCTGGCAGAACCTTGGCCTCTCTTCTATGCTTACTAATTTGGAATTTTCATGAAATTTCCAGAGGAACAACTCGGTAGCCCAAACTAGTTGTTTTTTTTATCCCTGTATTCAAGAGTGATAGTATTCTCCAGAACTATTTTCCTTCACTCTCTAATTAACCCTGTAAAGCTTCCAGCTGTCTTCTTCCTGGATCAATCACCTAGTCAATATTAGTTCCTCCATTTTGAAAAGCAGGATTGCTGCCTTTTAATTTCTTCTTCTTTTTTTTTTTTTTTTTTTGGTTTTTCGAGACAGGGTTTCTCTGTGTAGCTTTGCGCCTTTCCTGGAGCTCACTTGGTAGCCCAGGCTGGCCTCGAACTCACAGAGATCCGCCTGCCTCTGCCTCCCGAGTGCTGGGATTAAAGGCGTGCGCCACCAACGCCTGGCCTAATTTCTTCATTTTATTGGAGTATAATTAGCAAATAAAGTTATATACATATTTACTATATATGTGTAAAATGATATTTTGACATATGCAAGTGATATGAAATGTCAGCCATGACCAAGCTAATTGATATATTGTTTCAGCTACTAATTTAAAAATAACATTTGAAATCTATTTTCAGCAAATTTCAACCAAATAACACAGTGTTATGTACGATATTCATAATGCAATGCTGTAAATTTCCATAGTTGGTTCATATAACTGTATTTTTTACCCATCCACCTTTATGTCCTCACTTCCACTTAAACTCCTTCACCTCCAGCCACCATTTTACTTTGCTTGTTCTGTAGGTTTGGCATTTTATAATCCCTTATGTGAGATTATAAACCAATTTTTTCTCCGTGTCCGACAGTTCATTCAGTACAATGTTCTCCAGGTTCATCTACGTCATTATAAATGGCAGGATTTCCTTCTTTTTGAAGATTGAGTATCATTCCAGTGTGTAAATACAGATCTCACTTTATCTGTTTGCCCTTTGGTAAGCATTTAGGTGGAGCCCAGATTTTGGCTATTGCTAATAGTGTGACAGTGGACGTGTATATTAGTGACTTTGAGTCACTGTGCTCTGGTACTGGACAGAACAATGTCAGTGAAGGAAATAGCCTAAGGGAAGGCTTCACAGGGAAGTGAATTTGCCACCAAGATTAATAATCTGAGTTCAATCCCCAGGACTGACATGATGAAAGATGAGAATGAACTCTATAAGTTGTTGTCTTCTGACCTCTACACAGGTACCGTGGCACTAGTGTTTCACACACACACACACACACACACACACACACACACACACACACACTAAATGGAATAAAATTTTTAAAGGAGGAACAATTTAACTCACATGTGCAGAGGGCTCTCTCAGCTGAATAATGTCTCTGTCACTTTGCACAGATACAGTGTTTTTAATGATGAAAACTGTCATTTTCAGTGTCTATTTAATGGTAACTCTCCTCTGTGTTTCTGAGCCTATGATGAGGAAGCACATCATGGTGGTGGAGGATTGTAAAGAAAGATGCTATTTACTCTGTGGTTGACAGGACAGAGAGGGCGAAAGAAGGATCAGTGACCAAGTACAACCTTCAGAAGTATGTCCCTGGGCACTTGCTGCCTTTGGGTAGATTTCATTCTCTTAAGTTCCCACAGTATCAGCAGCTGGAAGACCAACTTTCCAACCCACAAGCCTATGGAAGACATTGTGTGTGTGTCTATACAATACTATTTTTCTTCTTGATGGCAGAGACCAGAAGAGGACGTTAAGTGTCTTTCTGTCACTCTCCACTTTACTTTTTGAGACAGGGTCTCTCACTGAACTGGAAGCTCTCTGTTTTGGCTAAACTGGCTAGTTAGCAAGCTCCTAGATCTTTCTGTCTCATCCCCTTCCCTTGAGTGCTGGGGTTGCAGGCAACCGTGGCTATGCTCAGCTTTTGCATGGGGGCTAGGAATTTGATCTCAGGTTCTCTTGCATAGAAAGTGTCTTACCCACCGAGCCCTCTCCCTAGCCCCTCTGCTGCCATTCAAATAGAAATGGCAACAAGTGAACATCCTTCTCTTCTTCCTAATGCTAGAGGGAGAAGGTTTTAGTGCACCGCCACAGAATACGATGTTAGTTGTGGGCTTTCTATATATGCCTCTATTGTAAATGCGAGGTACAGTTCTTATATAGCTATTTCATTGAGAATTTCAATTATAAAAGTTTTATGCAAGGGTGCTGCTGCATTTACTCACCGTGGATTAACGAGGAATGAGTAGAGAGTGTAGCTTAGTGACAGTGAATGAACATGTCCACAGCAGCAATGTGTCTCCATCATGCCTTTGAAAAATACATTCTAACATCACAATTTCTTTCCCTTTCTCTCTGTCTCACCATGGCTTGTGCCCACCTGTAAGTGTAAAGAAAGGGGTACAAAATAAAGGATCAATAGAAGAAAAAGTAAAAGAAAAATAGAGGAAAGTTAATGTTTGATCAGAATATACTCCATAATTCATTTATTAAAATAATGAACAACATGAAAACATTATCAGTTGAAGCTATTAGCAGCAGATAATGTCAGAGGAGCAGAATCATAATGAATAGGAACAGAATCCTAATAAAAGAGCTTGAGGGGGGTTCAAACCTTTCTTTTCCTTCAGACTTCTTAGGACATAGAGGTCCTCCCCTCCATAAAATGAAACAAAAATGGTCCCCCGTTGGAAGCAGGAATCAGTCCCCACCAGTCATTGACCCTGATAGTACCTTGAGTGTGGAAACCTTGAGCTTCCAAAAATAACAGAAGTAACAGGAACAATTTATTTTGTTCATAAAATTATCCGTCTCAAGTATTTTGTTATAGTAGCATAGCTAGACTAAGATACAATCCACCCTTTGGTGGATTGGTGCTGTTGTCTTCAATCACCGTGTCTCTAGAGTACTTACTTATATGTGACAAAATTTTATCTACATTTTGTTCTAAAGATGTTTTCCTTACATCATGTTTTCCTTACATACATTTCCTTACATCATGTTTTCCTTACGTTAGATGGACTCTGTATTCTGTACTTTCATGATCATTGTAGCCTCGGTCTGTGGGAAATCAGTTTCTTCCCTACATTGAACAAGAATTATTCACTCATTCCTGGGCTATTTGATTAGAAGAACCAGGAAATGGCACAGTGCATGGATCCTCAGACGACCATGGGCACACTGTGACTAACTTGCCACTTAGTTATTTTTTGAAAAAGTATTGCTAATACTGTAAGCTGTTTATGAATCTATGTAAATATATGTACCTATATGGTAAGGTGATGGCCTTTACTCTAATACGATTTCCTCAAATTTTTGTATTATTATATTATTTTGTGAAGTGCAACCAGGAAAGCTAGTTACTTGACAAAATTTATATAAGATAAAAGAAAAAGTTGTATTCTCTCTCTCTCCCCCCTCTCTGTCTGTGTGTTTGTGCTTCTCTCTGTGTATATGTTTATAATTAGAAATTTTTAATAGGGTTCTAAGTTTGTAAAGGGCCCTTTCCTTTGTTACTTATCTGGAAAATTTTATTTTATTTATGTGTGTATATTTGTTTGTATTATTTTCCATGTTATGGCTTTTTTAGCCGACTGTCGTAATGATAAGAATGTTAACCAAGTTAGAAAATATTTGGAGACAGTCATGACATTGAGTCTTCAAGAGATCGACATGGATCATAACAAGGCACAGGTAATAGTAGAAGCAGTAACACAAGGGTCTGGGTAAGAGAAGAAAGATGCTTCTAACTCACAACTTATTACGTCTTTGAGTAGTTTTTAATGCTCTGGTAAAGACTGGCTGGAAACTAGCATTAGAAAACTTAAGATGACTCAGGAGGTGATTTGGGACCGCGGAGTGCTCTGAAGGTATCGCTAGCCTCTGTTATCACGGCACTAATCCTGCGAGCTGCAATTCCAATCTTCACAGCACCGAATCCAGACAGGTGATTTATCACATAGATTCCCAGAACGTTAACGCTAGAAAAAGCTCGAAAGACTGACAACTCATTGCCCTCATTTAAGGGATGGGAAGATTGAGAACCAATAAAGTTTGAGAAACCTTCCTGTGCTGGGAGGCATATAAGGCAGCAAAACTGGACTTTAGTAGAGGTCTTCTGACTCTAGTGGAAATACTTCAAAAATTATATTGCTCTGACTCTAAAAACTAAGAATATAAACTCTCAATGACAAAATAACATTTCAGTAAAACTAATTAATAGAAGAGAACCGACTCCTTTAAGTTGTTCTCTGACTTCCACATACATACCGTTATATGAATTCTCATACACATACACACACATAAATAAATGTAATTAAAAAATTAAAACTACAAATTATTACTGATAAATACTTTAGAAGTTTATCTACTAATAAACTGATTTGTAAACTGAAGCTTAATATTGAAGTGGTCTTTCTTGAAATGAACAGTGTACATTTACCATTTACTAACTCAATGCATGTTTATTAAGGAGTTTTTACCAGCAAGACAAATATCTCACAGAGTACAGCATATCTCCAAACAAAAGGTATCACTACTTCAACATTCTTCTTAGAGTAGAATTTTAATTTATTTCTCATTTATTAGAAAATTAATTCTTTCAAAACTATTTCGGGGCAATATAATATTCTAGGAAGTGATCTATACAGTGTTTTAGGAGCTCGGTGTGTTCCATTGAACAAAAGAAAGTTTATTGTCTTTCTACAACATGTCCCATCTGTAGAGACAGAAAATAGACACAGAATGCTTACAGAAAGGCAGAGAGTGATGAGCATTACGGAAATTTATATTGCAGGAAAATATTATGGTGGCAAGAAAATATCAGGAGGTCTATGGTACTGAAAAGGATAGTCACAGGATAGAAATGGTTTTAGAGAGCCAGTAGGGCCAGGTACATGTCAGGGTAGTATTCCCAGTTAGTGATGCTTTCGGGTACATTTAGGAGGTGTGGCCTTGCTGAAGGAATTGCGTCACTTAGGGAAGTCTCCCCCCCTGCACCCCTCCCCCCGTGCCTCCCGACCCCCCCAAAGACATTGTTTCTCTGTGTAACAGCTCTCCTGGAATTCCCTTTTTAGACCAGGCTGGCCTTGAACTCACAGAGATCCGCCTGCCTCTGTCCCTCAAGCGCTGGTTTAGAGTCGTGCTCCACCACCGCTCGGCCTAGGGCAGGTTTTAAGATTTCAAAAGCCGCATGGCATTCCCAGCCAACTCTTTCTGCTTCTGCTCCATCCGCCACGTCTGCTGCTTGTTTCCATGTTTCCCTGCAGGATGGACTCTTCTCTTTCTGGAACCATAAATGAAATAAACCCTTTCTGATAGGAGTTGCCCTAGTTATGGTGTTCCATCACAGCAACAGATAAATAAGTAATACAACAAGTGTCAACTGATGTACAGAAAGCGGAGAAAAAGCCAACATTCATCCCAATTAAAACTCTTTTGTAACAAAAAAATCGAACTTCTGCAACTTGATAAAAGTTATAATTTAGATGCCTGTTTGTATTTAATGAGAGAAAGAAAGGGTATGGACTTGGGTGTGGGTGGGGAGTTGGGGAGGATCTGGAAGGGGTTGGAGAGGAAAAACTATAATCAGAGAATATATTGTATAAAAAAATCTATTTTCAAAAAAATCCTCTATATCATACTCAATAGTAAAAAACTAAATACTTTATTCTTAAAAGTAGGATTTCCATTCTCAGCTCCTCTGTATAGCATCAAATATATTTTTCTAATCAATGCAATAAGGGAGGAAAAAGAAACAAAAAATAAATATTGGATCAGAAAGGGTTAATAAAACTGCCCTTATTTATAGGCAACATATGGTTTCAGAAAAATCATATGCAATATAAATAAAAGTGAAAGCAAACCAAAACAAGACACCTGAATTCCAGGAAAGTCGACTCATTGGTTAAGTAAGTGTGATGATTAATACTGATAATCAATTTGACAGGATCTGTTATCACATAGGATACAAACTGCATGCCTACAAGGTTATGGATTACCCAGAGTCCGGGGAAGATGCTATGTCCAGCATGGGATATCTGAGGGAAAAAAATCTACATACACTATGCTCTTATGTCTGTTAACTTTATTCCTCCAAGACAAAATTCCATCTATTCAGCTGTAGCTCTGTCAGGCATTCAGGGCAGGAATAAATGTAGACACACCAAGCTCTTTGTCCATCTACTTTATTTCTCTGTGATGAAATCCTGTCCACATAGCTTCAGTTACGTCCTGACACTCAGTTCCTCTTTGTCCTCTTTACTGCACTCTCATAGTCCTGCTAACAACTAAGCTCTTATGCTTCCTGCCTCATCTCTGTCCTCTGTTTCTTTGCCCTCCATCTCTACTTGCTCTCTACTCCTGGCTCTGATGAACTCTACAAGAGTTCTTCCCTTCTCCCTGGTCATGCCATTCTGTCTCTCTTCTTCCCCTGGCCAGGTGGTTCTCTGCCTCCTCAGGAATGTTGCTCCATCCTACCTTCCACCTGGATATGTAAAAACTTCTTTTGTTCCTCAAGGCAAGCAGATGGTCTGAGCTTCATCTGCACAAGAAACAAAGCTATGAATCTCCAGCCAGCTTGTCTCCTAGGCTCATGTGGTGGGGCGGGGCAAGGGAGGGAAGGGAGTTAGTTACCTAGAAGTTCAGCAGGTTTGAAGAGCTGAACTGTTTGCCTGCCCTGGGAATATTTGGGCAAGCAAGAATTTCATAGCAGAAGACAGCTGAAATATTAAAAGCTGGATAACACCAAATATTCATAATAAATGGCTTGCCTTGTGACATACCCTTGGCCAGTCAAAATATAGCTGTAATACACAGCTGAATCTCTATAATACATTATTGTGGCTTGCCACAGGAGGGATTATTTTGATTAGGCTGACTGAAGTGGGTAGACCACTCTGAAAACCAGCAGCACCATTCCTTAGGTGTGGATTAAAAGGAGAAAGCTCTGAATCACTCTCAATGTTTTCCTCCATGGATGCCATGACTCACTGCAGCTGTCTCATACTCTGTTGCCATGGCTTTTGCATCACAATGGACTAAACTTTCAAACTGTGAGCCATAAAAAACACATCTTTCTCTTAAGTTGCTTCTGTCAGAGTAATTTTTAAAACATAGCAACAGAAAAGCAATTGATGCAGCAAGTTTTCAGGATACAACATTATCATACAGAATCACCTGTGGTCTGCACCATCGGAGACTACCACAAACATATGTGTGGCTTAACACACTGAGTTTATGACTTGTTATGGCAAGGGATGCACCATTGAGAAATGTGGGCCACCAATAAAACTGTCCTGGAAAGGATATTATAAAGGTTTTTATTGCATGATTTGAGGAATAATCCAAATAAAGATTTCTCTGGGATTGGGTATTTGAAGAAAGCGTGCAATTCTATAATCATGTATTTAATTCGTTAGCTAACAAAAGGGCCCACTCGAGTTATGCTGCAAATGAAGTCACAGGTGGAGTGTATTCTTCCACAGTATAACACTGAAGAAGCAATGCAACCTGTATACGCCTAGCAAGGGAAGGGGCAGATACTATTCTGTTGTTCATTATGACCTTGCTTCTTACTCTGCTTAGAAGCAATAACGAGATAATATTGTTTGGTCACACACCACACCAGTTGTAGATGTTGGTGTTCCGTGAGCTTGTTGATGTCCAACAGGGAAAGAACATGACCTGTATCTGAGTGCCGGTGCAGCATTAACAACACTGTGTCACCTAGGGGCTGAGAATGTGACTCCGTTGGTAACTGCTATGTATTAAGTTCCAGGATAGCCTTTTACAAATGAAATTGTTTCAACCACCAAAACAACAAAACAAGATATTCCCATTGTGAGTTGGTTATGTCATGTGGGTTTTTACATGTCAGAGAATTGTTATTTTCTTTTTTTTTTTTTTTTTTTTTTTTGGTTTTTTCGAGACAGGGTTTCTCTGTGTAGCTTTGCGCCTTTCCTGGAGCTCACTTGGTAGCCCAGGCTGGCCTCGAACTCACAGAGATCCGCCTGCCTCTGCCTCCCGAGTGCTGGGATTAAAGGCGTGCGCCACCAACGCCCGGCTCTAATGCATCTTCTAAAAGGAGAAATGACGAGGTAAAGCCAGTCTTGTTAGTATTCTTTCCCTTACACCGTGTTTCATTTTCTTAGGCTAGTTGGGGTTTATAGAGTAAATCTCAGATAATGCCACATCAATATACAGCAATACCAATGTATATACTTCTCTCTTCTAGTGATTTATTTATTTTTATTTTATGTGCATTGGTGTTGGACCAGCATGTATGTCTGTGTGAGCGTGTTGGATCCTCTGGAACTGGAGTTACAGACAGTTGTGAGCTGCCATGTGGGTGCTGGGAATTGAACTCAGGTCCTCTGGGAAGAGCAGCCAGTGCTCTTAACTAGTGAGTCATCTCTCCAACCCTGTGTATATACTTCTTATACTGATGATCTGACCATGAAGCAAGTCTGACACTAAAACAATTTTATTAATGTATCAGAATGGAATTAATGAAAGAAATGGAATTCATATTCTTGCATTTTCACTTGTTTATTAGTCAATCCTTACTTGAATATTCTTTATGAAAGTCAACTCTTTCTTTAACCTTTATTATTATTATTATTTGAAAGTTTGCATTGGTGTTTTGTTTGCACCTATGTTCGTGTAAGCACGTTGGATCCACTGAAACTGGAGTTACAGGCAGCTGTGAGCCGCCATGTGGGTGCTGGGAATTGAACTCAGGACCTCTGGAAGAGCAGCCAGTGCTCTTAACCACTGAGCCATCTCTCCAGCCCTTTAACCTTTAATATTGCAAAATTCATTTCTGTTTTGACTGATAATGCTGATGTATACATCTCATCTCATTTCCAGTGTGTTTCATTCCTTCTTATGTCTAGGCCAGCATTTCACGTTGAGTAATCCATTGAAAACATTTGGAATCACAGCATAAATCCATATCTCACACAGTTCTGCTTGAGAATCTGAGGATAGTTTATTACCTTTAAGTGTCCAAAGAATACCTGTTTGGATTTTTTTCTCTTCTCTTTTCCTTCTTTTATTTTTATTTTAAATTGGATCTCTCTATGTAGCTCTGCCTGTCCTGAAACTCTCTATGTCCTGGAACTCACTGTGTAGACCAGGATGGTCTCAAACTCACAGAAAGATGCCTTGTTATGCCTCTAGAGTGCTGGGATTAAAGGCGTGCATTGCTATGCCCAATTTATTTTAGGTATTTTCTTAGTCGCTATTACCTAAGAAGCTATCGTTTTACTGGACCTTTTTATAATGAAATATTAGTTGCAGTGTGATTTTTACTCGAGTGGTATTGGAAACAGTGAGCATATCAACAAGAAGAGGATGTTAATCAAATTAATGCATACTCGAAGTATCCATGAGAAACAAAAAAATGATGAGTTATATGGCAGGAATGATCCTAAGTAGATAATGATGAGTGAAAGGTAAAAGGTACTGACATATGGTCATTATGATTAGAAGGTAGCAAGATGAACATAACAGAGAAATTGATAGGAAATATTCCAAATGTGGTTATTACTTATAAGTATGTGATGGGACACTATTTACTCAATGTTTATTTAATGATGTTAAAACATTCAAGCCGGGCATTGGTGGTGCATGCCTTTAATCCCAGCACTCGGGAGGCAGAGGCAGGCAGATCTCTGTGAGTTCGAGGCCAGCCTGGGCTACCAAGTGAGCTCCAGGAAAGGCGCAAAGCTACACAGAGAAACCCTGTCTCGAAAAACCAAAAAAAAAAAAACAAAAAAAAAACATTCAAGTTGATGATTGAGTATCTCAAAAGGGTACTTGTTCTCCTGTGTCCATCTTGACATTATTCACCACAGCCAAGACAGCAAAACAAACTAAGTTTCTGTGAACAGATGAACAATGAGAAGAAATTATGCATCTATATCTGCATGGCTGCTACTCATAATGGAAAGGAAGGGAATTATATCATCAGCAACAATGTGGATAAAACTGGAAGATATTATGTCACATGATATAAACTGGAGATAGAAAATACTGATGCTCTCACTGACACATGGAATCTAAAATGCCAAGTTACTGTATGCAGGGGGGTAAAATGGTTTTCAGAGGGCAGAGGACTGAGAGAAATGAGGCTATGTAGCTGCAGTGCCCACAATTTCAATGATGACTGATGAGAAAGAACTAGAGAATCTGATGTTCAGTATAAGGCCTTAACAGCATTGGGCTGTGTTCTTTAAATTTGCTAAGGAAATATGTCTCTGGCTATGAAGCATTCTCTCTGACCGATGAACTCACTTCACCGATGAACTCTGTGGCAAGAACCACAGAGGATGCTGCTTGCTGGCCGGCAGGCAGGCTTATGCACAACTGGCTTTCTTATACAGTTCAGGAACACTTTGCCTAGTGAACAGTGCTGCCCACAGTGGGCTGGGCTCCCCACACCAATTAACAATCAAAAGACTCCATTAAGGATATGCTTATATGCTAATCTGATCTAGACAGTTCCTCAACTGAGAGTCTCTTCCCAGATAATTCTAGGTTTGTGTCTAGCTGACAGTTAAAATAACCAGGACAGTATCTGTGGAGATATGTTAATTAGCTTTGTTGTAGTAGTTAGTCTATTTTGTGTTGTGCATATCAAAGCACCATATCATATGTCCATATAAACATAACAAAACATCTATTTGGTAAAGTTATATTAGTTTATAAGAAAAATAGTAAGAACATTTACATGTTACCAACATTTAAAATATTATAACATAATAACTGAAATAGCGTTAATAATATTGAGTCTAAATCTGTCTTAAAACTTTGCTTTAAAGACCAGAATAATAATTTCATTTTAATAGTCACAGATAAATGTTATTCAAAACTAGAAACAAAAATGATTATTAGAAAGATAACTGATTTACTTTAGTAATAAACATCCTTTTTTTTCATAAACTGAATTTAAAATAATTTTGAAGTGGTAACAATGGTGTAATTCTGTAAATGGCCAGCAGAGGTCAGACTTGCACTATATTAGTGCCAACCCAGTCATTTTTGCAACTTTAAAAATATATATCTGATGTATTGAAATAAGGAAAGAATGCTATTCAAAGGGTTGGGACGGCAATTAAAATACATTTATAGGTAAGAACTACTTCTCTACTGGCTGTGAAGTGGGAATTGGAAAAGAAATTTGACGTTTATAGTGAGATTAAAAATTCATGCTGTTAGAATTTTAAAAATGAGGCAAAAATTATGCATATGTGTAAATGACTTTTTAAACTATCAAAAGCTGAAAGAGAATAGTAAATATTTATAGTATTTTATGTATATATGTGTGTGGTATTGTGTCACCCCAGAACAAAGGCACAAGAAATGCCCTCGTGAGGGCACCGCAAACACAGTGTGCACAGATTAAGCTGACACTGTCACTAGATGATCGAACCCAGAGGATGTCTGTCTCGTAAGCAGCCCAACACAGGCAGAAATGATGTTGTATGCTCCATGTTTGCAACACAGACAAAAGGTTCACAGTTTTAAAAGTTAAAGAGCATTTTCGTTCCCTGTAGCAGAATTTTCTCAAATTTCTGTTTATGTATATTATTCTAAAAGATAGATGCTAACTACAAAGGAGTGTTTTTGTAAGTTATTTCTGCTGAAACTGAGTCCCTCATTCATTTTAAGTGATGTAAGTTGACAAAAGTGTAACTGCTCTAGGGGACGATGCTTTGAAAGGAGACGTGGTCTGTGTGGACAAGGGGCTGGGCAGTTGTCACGTACTACTTCCATTACCCACAATGCTGCGCTTAGCTTTTGTTTTACCCTCAAGCACTGAGGTTCATTTTTCTTTCTTCTGTGATGTCACACATTTTTGTATTTTGTTTCTCGTTGTATTTCTTAGCTACTTAAATAGAACATATATTGACTTGTTTAATCCCCATAGCAACCTTCCAAGGTAGATACTGTTTTCATACCATTAGGAAAGCAAGGCACAGGGCAGCTAAGTGAGTCATTCAGCTAATAAGTAGCAAGCCTGGGAGTCGAAGGCAAGCAGCGAGAGGCCATGCATTTTAACTTCTCTGCTAAACCTTAAAATGCCGTATGGATGAACGACAATGTTTTCAGGTAATAAATACAACACCATTAGCTGGATTCAAATCTCAGATGTAAAAGAAGTACAAAATAATTTAATTTTTCTTTTTAATGCTATTTTGAGTCTTAGTGGGCTTTTATTCATGTACCACTGACACGGAGGAGTCTTCATGGATGAAACAGTTCTGTCTGCCAGTGCTTGAGAGCTTTAAACTCTCTCCATGGCATCTTTGTGCTTCCCACATAGGAGCTAGTGGGATATCCTGCTTCCAAGGTGGCACACAGATCCGGTTTTCAGATCCTCTACCTGGTTGATACTGTGACCTATTTCCTTGGCTTCTCTTGAGGGCTGAACACTTGTCCTGTCTCACAGACGCTCGGCTTTCTCTTACCTAACATGTTCACATCTTGAAAACAAATGAGAATAAGAAACAAATCACAATGTAAAGGAATATCACCTGCTGTGGGATGTTCTGTATGGCAAATGTGTTGCTAATAAAACACTGATTGGCCAGTGGCTAGGCAGGAAGTATAGGCGGGACTAACAGAGAGAATTAAAAGAACAGGAAGGTGGAGGGAGTCATTGCCAGCCACCGCCAGGACAAGCAGCATGTAAAGATGCCGGTAAGCCACGAGCCATGTGGCAAGGTATAGGTTTATAGAAATGGATTAATTTAAGATATAAGGACAGTTAGCAAGAAGCCTGCCACGGCCATACAGTTTGTAAGCAATATAAGTCTCTGTGTTTACTTGATTGGGTCTGAGCGGCTGTGGGACTGGCAGGTGAAAGAGATTTATCCTGACTGTGGGCCAGGCAGGAAAACTCAAGCTACAATCACCAACAAAAGGAATAGCTTAAACATGGCTAAACAAAATGTGAGTGCAGAAGAAAATCTAGGAAAAATTATTTATTTATTATACATATTAAAAAATTATATGTTTCACAAATGTATTCCAACAGGTCATAAAATATTTAAACAAAGAAAAATAAAATCTAAAGATTGAATATATGATTTTTGTAACTATAATTTTAGTAGGCTTCATATTACATTGTTTATGCAGACAGCACATGTAATTTTCTGAATGGGTGAGAATACTTTTATTTGCATAAAGATGAATGTTAGCCACATGGAGACTCTTTTTTTAAAACTTTTGTTTTTGTCTCCTAAAGAAGTGGGAAGAGGAAGAGAGGAATGGAGGGGGAAAAGGGGTGGAAAGGAAAAAGAAAGGAGAAGAGAGGAAATGGAGAAGGAAGGGAGAGGGGCAGGAGAGGACAGGAGAGGACACAAAGACAATTACTTTGTGGCGGCTCCAGGACAGATTCATCTCCTCCTGATGCTGCGATTGCTCAGCTCTCCGCTGTCAGGAGTCTTTGTTTTATGCTTCAATTAGCCTCTTCATGGAGTTTTGCTTGTTTTATACCGGTGTCCTTTAAACATATTCACATCTTCCTAGCAGTTTCTCAGGTTCGTTTCTGTTCCATTAGCAAATGCCCTTCCAGAGGAATTTCTGTCCTGTGCATTGCCCTTGTGGGTGAGTTGTCCCGCTGCCAAAGATGGCTGTGCTTCACTCTTTGCTGGTAACTAACATGTGTAGTCTACAGCGGACATGCTTTAGGAAGTTGACATTTGCAAAACATCTCTCCTCTCCCCTCCCCTCCCTTCCCCTCCGCCCCCCTCCCTTCCCCTCTCCTCTCCTCTCCTCTCCTCTCCTCTCCTCTCTTCCCCTCTCCTCTCCTCTCTTCCCCTCTCCTCTCCTCTCCTCTCCTCTCCTTTTCTCTCTTCTTTAATATTTTGTTTTCTTTCATTCTGGGGACAGCCTCTCACTATGCAGCTCCCAGCTACTCATCCCCCTGACTTAATTTCCTAAGCAGCTGGTACTAAATCCGTACCCCAGTGATTGGCTTAATGTTTCTAATTATCTATTGAATTATGTTACTACACATAGTATAGAAACAACATAACTTTGTGCAATGGATACTTTGTTGGTGATAATTTTGTTCATTTTTTGTGTGTATTTTAAAAAGTGGACTGTCCAGATATGGTTAATGAGTCTGGATGAGAGGTAATCATTTTGTATGTTACTACTGACATGCAAGAGTATTGTGCTTATCTTGCTAGAAGATATTGCTTACTTTTGCTAAGAGACTAGGTAGTTATATATAGCACAGTGTTTTAGAATGCCGTTTTCTAATAAGGTGTCCATAGACTACAGAGTTTTGATTTAGCAAAATGATTAAAAAAAAAAAACCCAAGATACAGCATGGCTAGAATACGCCTGTTTTAGGATTGTGACTTTTACATCACTGATCAAAACATCTGAGAGAAGATCTTCAAAAAGGAGAAGTGTATTTTGTCTCAGAGTCTCTAGCATATATTCACTTGGTTCCATGATCTTGAGCAGGACATCATGGTGGCAGGAACAAGTGGCAAAAGAGGTTCTCAGTTCAGAGTGCACAAAAGGTGAGGGGTATGAACAAGGCATCAGGATCAAGACACCCACAAGATCTTCTCTAGTGGCCTACTTCCTTCAGTTAGACCCAATTTCTACAGTTTCCTTAATTTTCCAAAATAGGACCACCATCTTGGGCCAAACATACAACAAACCAGCTTGGTTGGAACATCTCATATTCAAGGGTATTTTGTTCTGTATATTTCTTTAAATAAATATTATGACAGAAAATGTAATTGTTGCTATCTATTACTCAAGGGCTTTTAGAATACATTGACCTTATAAATAAGGCTCTGTAAAGAGCTGGTCACTTATCATAATGATACTGTTAAAAGTATCTCAACTGTGAAATCACAGAGAAAAGCTTCTAATAGCATATTTTCAGTTCTGAACATCAAAAAGTGTCAGTCTATTTAAGTATCCATAAATTATCTATGACATGGTTTTTGGCTTCCCATAAATGCAGGCAATTAGCGCAAACTTTGTGTAAAAACTTCTGTAGTAAATTAGAAGTATGCTTGAGAGAAATTTTCATTATTTTAATAATCTCTGTGGGCTTTTGTGAGTGCTGTTACTTTTTACAAAGATTAAGCTTCATTTTCAGAATTTTACTCATACATTTCATTCTAAAGGAATTAAAAATAATTATTTTAAGAACTTAAAGTTTACCTAAAATTTGTAGTACCAGTGACAATTTTGTTTTTTTCACAGTACATTTTGTTCAGGTGCTTTTGATGAAGAAATAGTTCTATATGGAGAGACAGTCTTGGTAAAGGTCAGAAGTAAAAGGCAGAAGGAAATGAAAATTATGTCCAGGACATTGGAAACCTGCTGTAGTGGATGATGAAGAATCAGGGCAAAAGGAAGGCAAAGATTTGTTCACTGAAGGCTAATCAAACTTGTCAAGCTGATACTTTAACCTCCTTATGAAATGAGTCAGAGTAAGTTGACTCTTGGTTCTTTCTGCCCTGTAAGTACCAAATGTGTGGGGTCGTCTGTGGTAAAAGACCAATGTGTGTGATGACAGGCAAGAGCCATCCTCTAGTGGACAGGCAGAGAGATCCAGAGAACAGTTGCTAGGGTCTATTCACCAATTCTTATGGGAATCCATTGCCAGAGTCTTAAGATTTTGTCAAGCTAGATACTATATTAGTTTTCTACAGACTTGATTATTCATTTTATTTATTTATTTTTGAGGTAAGATGTGTGAAATATCAATGGTCATATCTATAACTATATCTATCTATATATTTTTAAGGCAGGGTTTCTCTGTGTTACATACAGCTCTGGCTGTCGTCGAACTCGCTCTGTAGACCAGGCTGGCCTTGAACTCATCAAGATCAGCTGGCCTCTAACCTCCTGAGTGCTGGGATTAAAGGCATGTGCCGCCACTACCAGCATTTTTTTTTTTATTGGAAAAGCTTACTAGCAACCAACAGTCCTTAAACATGTTAAACCCCAATCCGTTCTCCAGGAAGATTATCTGAGTGATTCTACTTAAATGCCATTTTTTCAGTTACTAAATAAAGAAAAGATATATTTTACAGAAGTAAATGGCATTGAGTTTCATAAAATTAAGAATTTATATAATTCTAACTATCTATAAATATGGTAATTCCTATATTTAAAACCCAAGCTGAATACATTATATGATCTACTAAACAGTGGGTAGAAATCTTCTTTTCTATAATAACCCGAGGGAGCTTTTACATGGACTCAACCAATTGAATTGAGAATCTAAAAATTAAGGAACTGACATTGCTGTGCGGACTGAAGAATCTGTCCATTGTTGCTGCATGTGTGCTGCTGTTGTTATAGCTCTTTTAGCTTCTGCAGGAGTCCATTTCTGAAATGTTGTGGAGGCTCTCCTGACATATGAACCCATTTCCCAAAGACCCCTGGATGTTGAGTTCTTTTGGTTCTCCATTCTGTGTGTTTTCTACCTTTCTGGAATGTAGCTATCATACTTCATACCTTTGTTGATGTCTTCTGGGGATGTGGATTGGATATAAGCTTATAACGTATGTGTGAGGATTAAGAAAGACGTAAGTTTTCATTGTAATGTCCAAGCAATTCCTCCATAGTTTATTTTCCAGTAACAGAAATACATTTCTTCTCCTTCCTCCAGTTTTTTTCCTTCCACTGTTTTCATTTTTCTCATGCAATTCAGCCGAATAACAACCTAAGTATAGTCAATAAAGCGTGTTTCTTTGAGTGCAACACTGGTCCTTCCCGAGCACATTTTCCTCCCTTAGCGTGTAGTCCCAGGCCTGGCCAGCACTAAGCACTTAATAAGTGGTTCAATCAATGACTTCATGCAAGTTCTAGATGAGGAACAAAAGAGCTAATTGGTCCCTGTGATAATTGAACTTATAACCCCAGCTTCATTAGTATAAGCCTCTATATCTAAATATAATCACTGGGATCATGTATATTTCCAGAAGAAAGCTTCTAGAATCATCGGTTCAGATGTGACATTTCAAATATCATTTTTTTCTCTTTCTACCACTTAGTAAATTAAAATGTAGATAGATGTTGGAATAAATGCTGAGCCCAGACGACAGGAAGTAATCCCGCTTATCAGGCTGTTGGCATCATGTCTGCACATGAAGTCCGACTGAACAAGTGTTCTCTCGAGTCTTAAAGGTGTTGAAGGAGATGCGCTCCAGCATGACCATGCAGCCTTTTGGGGAGAAAGCCAGTCCCAGAGTCATGCTATGTGGGGACATCCCTTGTCACCGATGGAGGAAGCTGGGTGAGTTTAGCTGCTGCAAACCAATGCCTTTTGCTCCATTTGAAATGGCTTCTGGGTGCTGCCTTGTTTTACCTCAGAATTCCCCTTTTCACCACCACCACCACCACTACAACAAGTAAGTTCTCAGTGTTATCTAGAAGGTTCCGTAAGCTTCAGTTTACCACATTATCTAGGAAAAATAATTCTTAATCATATGCCACATGTTTGTTTTTTTTTTTTGTTTTGTTTTTTTTGTTCAGTAATGGGCTGGGTAGGTGATGGGGGTGGATCCCATGAGATCACAATGGAATGGAAGGACTACTTTTGCCTACTACTGGTTTCACACTGTAATTCTCTTAATATAGCACAACACATTGCTTGTGTGTTTGCAGTAATGCTGGTGCAAACACACATACGCCATGGCCAGTTGCATAAAAGTACAATGCATGCAGTTATGTGCAGCATGAAGTCCTCGATATCGATAATAAAGAACTATGGTACTGATTTCTGTGTTCACTATATCTTAGTGCTCTTTTAAGTGTCTCATGCTCCAAAGACTCACCTAGCCAGGCCCACCAGCGTTATTTGAAAATAAACTGAAAATGAAAAGGTTGGGTTGGCAAGATGGTTCAGTGGGTACATCTCTTGTCAACAAGGCTAGTGACTTCAGTTTTATCTTTGGACATGGTGTAAGGAGAGAATGACTCCCACATGTTGTCCTCTGACCTCCACAGGTAAGACAGGGCATGTGGGCACTACACACACACACACACACACACACACACACACACACACACAGTCTGGAGAGATGGCTCAGCAGTTTAAAGGCACTGACTATTCTGCCAGAGGACCTAGGTTCAGTCATGTGGTGGCTCCCAACTGTCTGTAACTCCAGGTTCAGAGAATCCAATGCCTTCTCGTGGTCTCCCTGGGCACTAGGCATGTATGTGGTGCACAAGAATACATTCAGAGGAAATACCTATACACAAGGTAATAAAATAAAATACATTAAAAATAACAAATCAATGCAAATTAAAGAAATAAAATGGTTACTGTAAAGCACTATACAATGCAACGTCACGAGGAGTGTTGGCCATCAGTGTACTTACTCATCTCTTGACTTCATGGCCAGGTTGGCTGACTGAACCATACCACATCATTTAGTCAGTGTACTTTGATGTGTATACACCCTTGGCTCTCAGGGCATATGCCTGTACTAATGCTGCATGACTACTCCCACTACAGTAAAGTCCATTAACATTCTCTCTCCAAGGAGAGTAGTACTATGAGGCAGTATGAATTTTGATGAGCATTTTATTGCTCATTGATCTCGAACATAATAAAATTCTGGGGTAAGTGTGAAGGATCCTTTCAGTTTAACATTTTGGGATTCTGAGATTAGAAGGATTCTGTGTAACGATTGACATAATAATTGCCATCAACGTTTGTGAGAGATGCTCAGTAGAGCTTGATGAGTACCGTAGCCGTCACCACGTGTGAACACTCTGGCACGTCTTCCCAAGTGTGCCCCTTTCATTTCACTCTCAAAGAATGTCTGCAGAAGAGGTAGTGCGTTATCATGTTCTATTGACAAGCAGGGAAGCAAAAAGCGAGGAAACTGAGTCTTGCCCAAGTAGTCAGAGAAGAACATGTGGAGCCGTGCTTTGGCTAGGCAATGGTGGTGCACTAGGTATGGTAGCACAGGTCTGTCACCCCACCACTTGGGAGTCAAAGGTAGTAGAGTTGTGAGTTTAGGGCCAGTCCGGGTCATGTAATGAGGCTAGTGGAGACACAAAGAGAATCATCTTTAAATCTCAGTAGTTCGGTTCCAGGGTTTGGAAACTCTATATTAAAACAATGCGTTGAAAGCTCTTGTGTATTTCCTCATGATTTTATCCAGTGCATCAATGATCTAGTTACCAGCCTGTGGCTCACTTGCAGTATACTTAATAAACTATTCTACTTAATGAAGATTTTACCTGAAATAATTTTATTAGTGCTAGATTCAGTAGAAAATATAAATACTGTGATATTTTAATTATAAATATTGTGATAGAGATGGGTATGGCGGTACACATGCCTGCAATCCCAGCACTCGACGAGGAGAAGGACCAGCAGTTTAAGGTCAGTCTTGACTGTATAGTGAGTGCATGATCAATGTGGGTTTACATGATATCCTGTCTCAAAGGGCAAGAAACGTATATTTACAGAAGAAGAGAGATTAGAAGTTCTTTGTGGATTCTATCTATCCACTCTTCCATAACCTAAAGGTACGAGTAAAAATTAAGTAATGAAAAAAAAAAACTAGAAATAACTCAAAACTTACTAATACTACCTAAACAGGATAAGCAGCCCAAGTTTATGTACAAAAATAAACAGTAGTAAAAGAAAAAGGGGAAAAAAATCACAAAATCCTCTAGTTAAGAGGAATACTTCAGTTTTTGATTAGGACATAGAAAGCATGGCCTGGTGTTGTTTCTCACTCTTCTTTCAAGTCCAGATCACTGTCTCATGCAGAATTTACACCCTATGCCCGATCTTGGAGGAATAGTGTTGATACCCACGTTCTCCCTGATTTGAGAAAATGAAGGGAAAGGGACTAACAAACCTTTGAATAGAATATTTAGTACTTTGCTCCAATCAGGGAAGTGGTTCTAAGCACAGTGGTGTTTCTCCCGTGGTGATGGCATGCCCTTCTTCCCCACCTCTGCACCAAACCTGCAAATGTAGTTGCCAGGAAATACTTACAATAACTGAATTCATTGTTTATTTGAAACTGAAACAAAGCAGACATTCTGTAGCAAGTAAAATACAAGCCACTCAGATCAACTTGAATCTCAGATAAACAATGACTATTACTTTATGCCAAGTATTATATGGGATAGGCTTATGCTAAAACTCATCGTTCACTGGAAGTTCAAATTTAACTGTGTTTCCTCAGTTTTTACCTATTTGGATCTGGAGTCATCAGTGAAGTAATATCTCTGTAGTAGGACAAGAAACAACCTCAGGATTAAAACCGAGCAACAGAAGGAGGATGTGAATCCGATAAAGACCTGTTGAAAGATTATAACCATTTAAGCCTAGAACTTACACTGAACAATATGCCAATAATAGCTGCAGAATAGAGAGAGAAGCCTCAGGGATGTAATAATATAAACTTGATATGTGTAAACACAGCAGTGCAACCGATGCAAACACTTGATGTGTTCAATGAAGGGACATGAGGTTATCAGAAGGCTAAACTATATTGTTCAAAAGTGAGAGTTCAATAGATATGGAAACACACATTTTAAACACAGTTTACTTGTTAGTAACATGTTCTTTCCTTTCAGTTTCCATGGGGTTGTATGTAAGATATTTTTTCTTGCAATGAAGAATCATTTGATGTTCAATCTTTTCTTGCATTTTTTCCTCACTAAGGCAAGTAAAACAAATGGAATGTTCAAAATGTTTTTAATTTAGAAATCTTTTTCATTCTAGTCTAATTATAATAAAAATATTCATAGCATCTGTCTCCTCTCTATCCATTCTTCATTCTCCTTGTAAGTCTTTCTTGTACATGTCTGTTTTCCTATGTTTTTAGTTTGGAAAGTTAGAGTGGCAATTGCCTAATGATAATGATAATTTTTCAGTTTTGAAAATTTTTTTTTGTTTTGAATGACTTTTAAGTATTTTTTGTCTTTTACATTGTTTTGCTTTTTGATTCTTTGCAATGTATATGAAATTCATAAAAATTAGAGAGCAAATAAAAATATAAACATGATCCAAAAGTGAAAGGATATTAAGAGGTGAAATTTGGGTTGAGTAATTGTTATTTTCTTCCTCAAATTGTTCTTTGTTTTTAAAAATTAGAAGGATTCTGAGCATCTATTTAATCTCCTATATCAAATTATATAGAAGAAACTATTGCAACAATTATTTTTTTATTTAAGAAATCTATATATGTATACACATGTGTGCGTGCACACACACACACACACACACACACACACACACACACACACATTCCCAATACACATATTGGGAATATAGAAAAAAAATAGCAAGAAGAGACAATGAAAAACAAGAGAATACAACGAACACCTTAAAGATTTCTGTCTAAAGTTAATTTCAGACATTCTTTTAGGCAGCTTTGTATTATAAAATTGGTTCATGGAGTGACCTCTATTTACTATTTATTTTTAGTCTGTAGCCATCCCAGGGGAAGGTAGCGAAGCTTCCATGTGATCAGCCTCTCTACGCTTATAGAATTGGTTTTCTCATTAGAAGGAAGTACAGAGCAAGTGTTTTTTCTATGCCAGCCTTCTACTTCCCTTCACATCTGCCGAATTGTCTTCTCAGAATGAGAGACGAATGTACTTGTTTCCAGGGAAAGACAGACATGAGTAATGACCTGCTAAGATCTGCTCTCTTCTCTCCATTGTAGGATATTTGTCTTAAATGCCTCTCCTCAATCTTGAACTAAGATCCAATATCTCCTTCTGAGATATTGGGGATGCTACCTGAGCTATAGTTTATCCACTAGGATGGAGTAGGTACGACAGGAGGCGAAAGAAACTTGAATTAGCTTCTATTTTGTAACTTTAAGTTCTAGAGTTAATTGCATAGAAATATTTTGGAGGTCATATAAAAATATTGGTGTCAGTTCTTAGATAACTGTTTTTATTTATTGTAGTACTTTGGCCAAATTTATTGAGACATATGCACCCAAGTCTTCCTTTTCAATAGAGCAAATGAATGGATTCCATTAGCTTTAGGAATTCCTATAAGTCTTTGGCTTTACCAATCCCCAAATTCTTTTTTTTTTTTTTTTTTTTTTGTTGGTTTTTTGAGACAGGGTTTCTCTGTGTAGCTTTGCGCCTTTCCTGGAACTTACTTGGTACCCCAGGCTGGCCTCGAACTCGCAGAGATTCGCCTGGCTCTGCCTCCCGAGTGCTGGGATTAAAGGCGTGCGCCACCACTGCCCGGCAGATCCCCAAATTCTTTAAACTCACCCATGGTTCACATATTATAACATATGTCTAAATTAAAGTATTTTGTTAAATAGATATTTGGTGTCTAATATAAAATAACATATCACATTATATTTAATTTAATGTTTTCAGTGAGTCCACGATTCCATGGATCATTCTGCCTTTCTTAAACACAACCAAATCATAACTAAATTCATCCACAACCCTATCATTCAAAACCATCACAACTTAACAGATACAAAATCCTTTAGCAAGGGGTTGGGGAGATGTCTCAGTGGTTAAGAACACTTTTGCTCTATCAGAGGACCAGCGTTTAGTTCCTATCATCTACGTGGTAACTCACAGCCATCCCTAACTCCAGTTACAGAAGATCAAATGCCATCTGCTGTCTTCTGCAGGCACTAAGCATGCACACAGTGTACCTATATACATGCAGGTAAAAACTCCTCACACATGCAAAATAAAATAAATCTAAAAAATGTTCAAGGGCTGGAGAGATGGCTCAGCCGTTAAAGGCTAGGCTCACAAACAAAAATAAAAAATGTTCAAAAACATTAGAAAGGGGCATTGCAGTTGGATTTTAACACACCCATGAGTCTTAGCTAGGATATAACTTACTGTGATGGAGTTAGGCAGATGAAAGACAAAACCACAAGAAAGAGAGATTGTGGATCTTCTCTGATGTTGAAACTTTTTGCAAAGGATAATACCATTTATTCCACTCTATGTGTAAATTAGTTTCATAGGAAAAAGGAAACTCAAAATATTCAATAATAATTTTAATTATGAATTTGTTTTAGGGAACATAGAAGTTAATCATTACCCCTTTTGTGGTGTCCCAATATTTATATACAGAAATAGTGCCAGTGATTTGAGAACATAGCTTCATATGGACTTCTGGGTTTTATATAGTCTGAGCATCTATGTCTATAAAAGTTTCATGAGGTATCATCTCAAGGAATCAAATTCAACAGAATTGCAATAGGCAGCTGTAATATATTTGGCTCCCCTATTTGGGATTAGAGAATATATCTATAGCAGTTTTTCAGAAGCTCATACAAATGTTTCTGGCTGCTGTTCAGTTATCTCAAAAATTAAATATCTGGAAGACTAAGTTTAGCTCAGTTGCCAGCTTAACTCTGAGAACCCTGAGCAAGTCATTTCAGAAGAAACTTGCACACACTTTGAAGGATGAAATAGACAGAGGTCTCTTTTTACATTGTAAGACTTGGAGGAAAATAATGTTAAAAACTGTGATAGAATAAAATACAGTTTAAACATTAGCTTCTTTAGTATCAGGGGGATATTTAGAAACAAGTTATATTACTGAAATCTGAAACAAGTTACAATAAGCTCACCAGGAACTTGATAGAGAAGCATGTTTTTATCTCAAGAACAAGCCAACTTGGGAGTTCTGTATTGTTTGTTATTCTGAGCCTAGAGACAGACATTGTTCCTGAAATATTTTACTCATTCATCAATGTCTGTTGTCAACAGGATCTCAACTGAATTGTCATCTAGCACCTCCATTAGGATGACAATAGAGGATGCCAACAGGACAGTGATTAATAGAAGAAGACAGTTCTATCATCTAACTCTGTGGCTAGAAGAAGCAAAGCTGGCACTTAAGGGTAGTTTTTTTTTTTTTTCATCATATTTATGCAAGCATGTGCATGTGTTGTTGGTTGGCACCATATGTGTGCAAATATATGTAAGTGTGTTGATGGGGCTAATGAGGAAGTAGTATTAGCTAAGTAATAGAAAATGATTTTTAACACCATTTAAAATTTTTTTTTCTTCTCTTATACATCTGTCTGAAATTCCCCGCCCCCATCCTCCCAGTCTCCACTACCATACCTTTTTCCTCTCCCAGATCCACTCCTCCTCCATTTCCCTTCAGAAAAGAGCAGGTCTCCCAGGGATATCAACCAAACACAGCATAACAAGTTACAAGACTAGGTATGAACCCTCATATCAAGGCTGGACGAGGCAACTCATTAGGAGGAAAAGGGTATCAAGAACAGGCAAAAGAGTCAGAGACACCTCCACTTCCACTGATAGGAGTTCCACAAGAACAGCAAGCTATACAACCATAACATATATGCAGAAGACTTATGCAGACCCATGCAGGCTTTGTGATGGTTGCTTCAGTCTCTGTGAGACACTATGAGCCCCATTTAGTTGATTCTGTGGGCTGTGTTCTCCTGGTTAACACCATGTTTTTATGTTTAACATTTTCTTCAGTGGTATGAAGTTTGCCAAGTACTTTAAGAAAAGATTCTTTCATTTTCTTCTTGCTTCATATAGTAGTTTAGATTGCAATTGTTCTTCTAAGACCCATGTACCAAAGTCTTAGTTCCCAGTCCATGGCATTGGTAGGAGGTGGTAGCCTTTAAGAGATGTGGCCTGCTGGGAAGAAGTTATGTTACTGAGTATGATCAATATACTAGTAGCCACAAACTAAAGAAAACTGACTCTGCCTTTGCCAATATTTATCAAATGTCAGTAACTCTTGAGCTAAGGGTAGGACTACATGCTCAACTTTCCTGAATCAGTCCCTGGGATTTTGTCTGTTTTGGACTTGCACAAGTCTTGTGCATTCTGTTATAATCACTGTGAATTCATATTTGCATTTATCTTTTTGAGTCCAGAAAACACTGTTGAAGTCATCCACCACTTCTGGCTCTTACAATCTTTCCACTCCCTCTTCTGAGAAGATCCCTGAGCCTTAAGGGGGAAGGCTGTGATGTAGATGCCCCATTTCAGGTTGACAACTCTGAAGTTTCTTTTTTTATTATTTAGCTTTTATTCTTAAATATAAACTTAACTCTGTAATTTAGCTAGACTTGGAGGGGAATGAGAAAAATATGGCACCCAAAGAACTTTACTGAGAGCAGAGATTATAGGGTATTGGGAACAGACGGGGTACACTCCTGAGCTACAGAAGGAATTGTCTATTGGGTAAGATACCCCCAAGTCAAAAGAATTAGAGTTGTCCACAGTTGGAAATGGTGATCTTCTTGCTGGTCTTGCCATTCCTGGACCCAAAACACTCCATGGCTTCCATGATGCTCATGCCTTTTTTCACCTTCCCAAAGACCACATGTTTGCCATCCAGCCACTCAGTCTTGGTAATGCAGATAAAAAACTGGGAACCATTTATGTTTCTTCCAGCATTTGCCATTGACAAGATGCCAGGACCTGTATGCTTCAGGATAAAGTTCTCATCCTCAAATTTCTCCCAGTAGATGGACCTAATGTCATGTGAAGTCACCACACTGGTGTGTGAATCCTGGAATAATTCTGTGAAACAGCTTGAAGAAGACATGGCCCAAGGGCTTGCAATTGGCTGAGATGTTGACGAACATGGTGGGGTTGACCATGGCTGCAGAAAGCAGTGATAGGGGAGTCTGCAAAGTGCTGGAGATTCTTATTCTTTGAACATTGACCAGCTGTGCATCTCTGGGATAATCATAATCTACTATAAGAAGAAGCTTCTCTGATACATGTTGAAAGATGCACTGATCTATGGGTATCGTAATAAGTTATTAAGAGCCATTTTATTGCCATGTCCATTTAGCAGAGTAGTAGTAGTAGTAGGTTTTCTGCTAAAGCCTATGCATATCTAACTGTAGGTTCTTAGCCTTGTTAGCAGTGCCAGGGATGTATTCTTCTTCATTAAGTGGTCCTTAAAGCCACCCAGAAAGTGCTTGGTTACTCCTATAACATTCATGCCACTATAATAACCATAGCTTGCCAAGCAGGCCATGAGTCTAGCTTCTAGTATTCATGCCTGGGTTATACTGACGATTACTTTTCTTCTTCAGTAGCATGACTAGCACCTTCCAGCACTGTGAAAGCTAGCCACCAAGGATGAGGCTTCCAAGTCAGTACTCACTTGATTTATCCACGTTTATTACTCAAATACATTGTATCTTCAGCAATAAGGTCTTATTGTCAAGTTCTGGAGGGTAACAAGTATTAGTGACCATAGCCTGTAATGCTTGGGGTTTTACAGTTGAAAAAAGAGATAACCCATTTACTGGCACTGAAAATTTTTAGTTGATAGTGTGTGTTGTTTACTTAAAGTATTGTTTAGTTAAAGTGTTGTTCCTTCATTATATTTTTTGATACTTTTGCATATAGTATTATTTTCTTGATTTCTTTCTTAGTATACTTAGTGTTTGCATACAGGAAGGTTAATGAATTTTGTGTGTTGATTAATCCTGAAAATTGGATGAATTTTTTTTTATCACCTGTAGAAGTATTCTGGTAGGGTCTTTAGTGTCTTTTTACATGAAGAATAATATCATCTGTAAATAAAGATACTCTGTCTTCTTACTTCCTTATTTGTATTTCATTTATCTCCTTCAGTTGTCTTATTGCTCTAGTTAAGACTTCAAGCAGTATATTAAATAGGAATAAAGAGAGTGGATATCCTTAGTCTTTGGATTTCTCTCCATTTAGCATGATGTTGGCTGTGAGGTTGCTATAATTTGCCTCTGTTGAGATGTATCCCATGTATCTTTAGATCCTCTAGGACATATGTAATGAGCGGATATTGGATTTTATCAAAGGCATTCTGCATCTAATGAGATGATTAAATGGTTTTTCTGACCTTTGAATCACTCCTGCATCTCGGGGATGAAGTCAGGGTGGATCATAGTAGATAATCTCTGTGGTGTTCTTTAATTTGGTTTGTGAGTATTTTATTGAGGATTTCTGCATCTATTGTTCATTGAGAGGTTGGCCTCTAATTTTCCTTTTTGTATTGTATGTTTGTTTACTTTTGGTGTCATAGCAATGCTGGATTTGTGAGAAGCATTTGGGAGTGGTCCTTACTTTTCCATTCACAGAAAAACTCGAAGAATATTGGTGGTGGCTTTTCTTTGAAGGCCTGGAAGAATTCCATGTTATATCTACCTGGTCCTCAGCTTCTTTGAGTTGGGAAACTTTTTGTTACTGCTTTTGTCTCATTGGTTGTTATGGGTCTTTAAATTTTTTACTTCGCCTTGACTTAATTTTGATAGGTCATATATATCTAGAAATTTATCAGCTTCTTGCAGGTTTTTCAGTTTTGCGGAGTGTAGGTTTTTGTATCCTTATCATTCTCTGAATTTCCTCAGTACCTATTATAATGTTTCCTTTTTAGTCTGTGCTCTTTTAATTTGTGCCCTCTCTCTTTTTTCTTTGATTAATTTGGGTAACAGTTTGTGAATCTCCTTAACTTTTTCTAAGAACTAGTCCTTCAGTTCATTGCTTCTTTTTTAAAATTTTGTTTTAATGAATTTATTTATTTATTTAACATCCCAACCACAGTTTCCCCTCTGTCCTCTCCTCCCAGCCCCTCCTTGTTCCCTATTCCCCCTGTGTTCCCTATTCCCCCTGTGTTCCCACCCGTTTCTGTTTAGGAAAGGGCAGGTCTCCCACAAGTATCAACAAAACATGGCATAACAAGTTGCAGTAAGACTAAGCCTCTCCTCCTGTATTAAGGCCGGACAAGATGACCCAGTATGTTGAGTAGGGTCCCAAAAGCCTGTAGAAGAGTCAGAGACAGCCCCTATTCCCACTGTTAGGAGTCCCACAAGAGGACCAAGCTATACAACTGTAACATATATGCAGAGTGCCTAGGTCGGTCACGTGCAGGCTCCCTGGTTGTTGGTTTAGACTCTGAGTTCCTATGAGCCAGGCTAGCCATTTCTGTGGGTTTTCCTCCCATGTCCCTGACACTCCCCTGCCCCCTCATATAATCCCTCTTCTCTCTCTTTAGCAGGACTTCCTGAGCTCCATCCAATGTTGGGCCTTGGGTCTCTGAACCTGCCTCTATTAGACACTGATTGAAGGCTTTCTGCTGACAACCAGGATTGTCACCAATCCAATTGCAGGGGATGACTAGTTCAGGATATGCATCCACTGCTGCCAGGAATCTTAGCTGAAGCCATCCTTGTAGATGTTGTAAAACCCTCCTTTCACCCACACTCCCCCCAACCCAGTCCCTCAAGTCCCCATGCTTAGCTGCTCCTCCTCCAACAAGGAGATCTCCTCTATTTCCCCTTCCCAGGGAGATCCATGCATTCATGGGCCCTTCTTGTTACCTACCCTTTCTGGGTCTGTGAATTGTAGCATGATTATCCTTTACTATTTGTTAATATCCACTTATGAGTGAGTACACACCATGTTTGTCTTTCTGGGTCTGGGTTACTCACCCAGGATGATATTTTCTAGTTCCATCCATTTGCCTTCAAATTTCCTAATGCCATTGTTTTTAACAGCTGAATAATACTCCATTGTGCAAATGTACCACATTTTCTTTATCCATTCTTTGGTTGATGGGCATCTAGGTTGTTTCCAGGTTTTGGCTATTACAAATAATGCTGTTACGAACATGGTTGGGCAAGTGACCTTGTGGTACGATTGAGCATTCTTTGGGTATATGTCCAAGAGTGTTATTGCTGGATCTTGTGGTAGATTGATTCACAGTTTTCTGAAAAAACTCTACACTGACTTTCAAAGTGGCTGTACAAGTTTGCACTCCCACCAGCAATGGAAGGGTGTTTCCTTTGCTCCACATCCTCTCCAGCATATGCTGTCATTTGTGTTTTTTATCTTAGTCATTCTGACAGGTATAAAATGGAATCTCAGAGTCGTTTTGATTTGCATTGCCCTGATGGCTAAGGATGTTGAACATCTCGGCCATTTGAGATTCTTCTGTTAAACAGAGAAAGAGTGAAAGAGGGGGCAGAGAGGGGCAGAGGGGGTGAGGAGGGAGGGGAAACTGTGGTCTGGATGTAAAATAAATGAAAAAAATGTAATTAATAATTAAAAAAGAGATACTTCCATTGAGAATAATCTGTTTAGGTCAGTACCCCATTTTTAAATACAGATTATGGGGTTTCTTTTGATGCCTAGTTTCTTGAGTTCTTCATATATTTTAGAGATCGGCCCTCCATCAGACGTGGGGTTGGGGAAATTCTTTTCTCATTCTGTAGGCTGCCATTTTGTCCAGTTGACAGTGTTCTTTGCCTTACAGAAGCTTTTCAGTTTCATGAGGTCCCATTTATTAATTATCAATCTCAGTGTCTGTGCTACTGGTATTCTATTCAGGAAGTTGTCTCCTGTGCCAATGTGTTCAAGGCTACTTCCTACTTTCTCTTCTATCTAGTTTAGTGTATCTGGATTTATGTTGAGGTCTTTGATCCACTTCGACTTGAGATTTGTGCAGGGTGATAGATATAGATCTATTTGCACTCTTCTACATGCCGACACCCAGTCATACCAGCACCATTTATTGAATATGCTTTCTTTTCTCCATTGTATAGTTTTGGCTTCTTTAAAAATCATTAAGTGTCCATAGGTGAGTGGATACAAGTCTGGGGCTTCGATTCAATTTCCATTTATCATTGTGTCTGTTTTTATGCCAAACCATTCTGTTTTTATTACTCTTGCTCTGTAGTAGATCCTGAAATCAGGGATGGTGATACCTCCAGAAGTTCTTTTATTGTACAGATTGTTTTGGCTCTCCTGGGTTTTTTGTTTTTCCATATGAAGTTGAGTATTGTTCTTTCAAGATCTGTAAAGAATTGTGTTGGAATTTTGATGGGGATTGCATTGGATATGTAGATTGCTTTTGGTAACATGGCCATTTTTACTATGTTAATCCTACTGATCCATGAGCATGGAAGATCTTTCCATCTTCTCATATCTTCTTCAATTTCTTTCTTCAAAGACTTGAAGTTCTTGTCATGTCACAAAGGTCTTTCACTTGCTTGGTTAGAGTTACTCCAAGATATTGTTTGTGCCTATTGTGAGGGGTGTTGTTTCCCTGATTAATTTCCTGATTAATTTGTATATAAGAAGGCTACTGACTTTTTTGAGTTAATCTTATATCCTTCCACTTTGCTAAAGGTGTTTATCAGTTGTAGGAGTTCCATGGTAGAATTTTTTTTGGTCACTTATGTATACTATCATGTCATCTGCAAATAGCAATACTTTGACTTCTTCTTTTCTCCTTGATCTCCTTTTGTTGTCTTATTGCTCTGTCTAGAACTTCAAGTACTATATTGAATAGATATGGAGAGAGTGGACAGCCTTCTCTTGTTCCTGATTTTAGTGGAATTGACTTGAGTTTCACTCCATTTAATTTGATGTTGGCTGTTGATTTGCTGTATATTGCTTTTATTATATTTAGATATGTTCTTTGTATCCCTGATCTCTCTTTATCATGAAGGCATGTTAGATTTTGTCAGACCTTTTCAGTATCTAATGAGATGATCATGTGTTTTTTTTTTCTTTCAGCTTATTTATAGGGTGGATTACATTGACAGATTTTCTTATGTTAAACCATCCCTATATCTGTGGGATGAAGTCCACTTGATCATGGTGGATGATCCTTTTGGTGTGTTCTTGGATTCGATTTGTCAGTATTTTATTGAGTATTTTTGCATCAATATTCATAAGGGAAATTGGTCTTAATTCTCTTTCTTTGTTGAGTCTTTGTGTGGTTTGGGTACTAGGGTATCTGTGGCCTCATAAAAAGAATTTGGCAATGTCCCTTTTGTTTCTGTTTTGGGAAATAGTTTGAGGAGTACTGGTATTAGCTCTTCTTTGAAAGTCTGATAGAATTCTGTGCTGAAACCGGGGTTTTTCTTGGTTGGGAGACTTTTGATGACTTGCTTCTATTTTCTTAGGGATTATAGGTCTGTTTAAATTGTTTATCTGATCTTGGTTTAATTTTGGCATGTGATATCTATTAAGAAATTTGTCCATTTCTGTTAGATTTTCCAATTTTGTGGAGTACACGTTTTTGAAGTATGACTCAATGATTGTCCGGATTTCCTCGTGTCTGTTATGTCTTCCTTTTCAGTTTTGATTTTATTAATTTGGATATTCTCTCTCTGCCTTTCAGTTAGAAAATTTTGTTGATTTTCTCAAAGAACCAACTCTTTGTTTCATTGATTCTTTGTATTGTTCTCTTTTTTTCTATTTTATTGATTTCAGCCCTCAGTTTGATTACTTCCTGCCATCTACTCCTTTTGAGTGTGTTTGCTTCTTTTTGTTCTAGAGCTTTCTGGTGTATTGTGGAGTCGCTAGAATGAATTCTCCAAATTCTTTATGAAAGCACTTAGTGCAATGAACTTTCCTCTTAGAACTGCTTTCGTTGTTTCCCATAAGTTTGGGTATATTGTGCATTCATTTTCACTGAATTCTAGGAAGTCTTTAGCTTCATTCTTTATTTCTTCCTTGATCCAGTGGTAATTCAGTTTGAAAGATGTTCAGTTTCCATGAGTTTCTAGGTTTTCTGCAGTTTGTGTTATTGAAATCCAACTTTAATCCATGGTGATCTGATAAGATACAAGGGGTTATTCCAATTCTTTTTTTTTTTTTGTAATCTGTTAAGACTTTGTGACCAAGTATAAGATCAACTTTAGAGAAGGTTCTTTGAGGTGCTGAGAAGAAAGTATATTCTTCAGTGTTTGGGTGAAACATTCTATAAATATCTGTTAGGTCCATTTGAGTCACAATGTCTCTGTTAGTTCTGTTATTTCTTCGTTTAGTTTCTGTTTGGATGACCTGCCCATTGTAGTGAGTGGATTGTTGAAGTCTCCCACAAATTAATGTGTGAGATTTGATATATTATTTTAGTTATGTTTCTTTTACAAATGTGGATGCCCTTGTATTTGGGGCATAAATGTTCAGAGTTGAGATTGCCTCTTGATGGATTTTTCCTTTGATGAGTATGAAATGCCCTTCTCCATCTCTTTTAATTAATTTTGATTTGAAGTCTATTTTGTTAGATATTAGGGTAGCTATATATGCTTGCTTCTTTGGTCCATTTGATTGGAAAATCTTTTCCCAACCCTTTACTCTGAGGTAGTGTCTGTCTTTGATGTTGAGGTGTGTTTCTTGTATGCAGTAGAAGGATGGATTCTGTTTTCATATCATTTTTTTAGCCCTTATCTTTTTATTGGCAAATTGAGTCCATTGATATTGAGAGTTATTAATGACTGGTGAGCGTTAATTCCTGTTATTTACTTATTTTGTGTTGTTGTTGTTGTTGTTGTGTGTGTTTCCCTCTGGTGTGGGATTATCTATTGCTTGTATTTTTGTGGGTATAGCTAATTTCCGTGGGTTGGAGTTTTCCTTCTAGTACTCTTTGTAGAGCTGGGTTTGTGGATAGATATTGATTAAATTTGACTTTGTCATGAAACGTCTTGTTTACTCCATCTATGGTGATTGAAAATTTTCTGGGTATAGTATATGGGCTGGCACCCATGGTCTCTTAGAGTCTGAAAGAGGCCTGTCCAAGCTCTTCTGGCTTTTAGAATCTCCATTGAGAAATTAGGTGTAATTCTGAGAGGCTTGCCTTTATATGTTACTTGGCCATTTTACTTTGCAGCATTTAATATTCTTTCTTTATTCAGTATACTTAGTGGGTTTTTTTTTTTTTTCGAGACAGGGTTTCTCTGTATAGCTTTGTGCCTTTCCTGGAGCTCACTTGGTAGCCCAGGCTGGCCTCGAACTCACAGAGTTAAGTTCTGCCTCCTGAGTGCTGGGATTAAAGGCATGCACCACCACTGCCCAGATATGCTTAGTGTTTTGATTATTATGTGTTGAGGGAACTTTTTTTTTTCTGGTCAGTCTATTTGGTGTTCTGTAAGCTTCTTGTACCTTTATAGGTATGTCCTTTTTTAGGTTGGGAAAACTTTCTTCTATGATTTTGTTTAATATATTTTCTGTGCCTTTGAGCAGGGATACTTCTCTTTCTTTTATTCTTTTTATTCTTATGTTTGGTCTTTTCATAGTGTCCCAAATTTTCTGAATGTTTTGTGTTAGAAATCTTTTAGATTTAACATTTTCTTTGACTGATGATGAATCATTTTCCTCTACTGTATTTTCGATGCCTAAGATTCTCTTTTCCATCTCTTGTATTCTGTAGTTCCCGTTTGCTTACCCAGGTTTTCCATTTCCAGAATTCCCTCAGTTTGTGTGTGTGTGTTTTTTTATTGTTTCTATTTCCATTTTTAGGTGTTGAACAATTTTATTCATTTCTGTCAACTATTTGGTTTTTTTTTCTTGTTTTTCTTGATATTCTTTCTTTCCTGGTTTCTGATGTAGGTGCTTAGTGTTATAGTATTTCCTCTTAGGACTGGTTTAATTGTGTCCCATAGATTTTGATATGCTGTCTTCCTCTTTGTTCAGTTTTAGGAAATTTTCAATCACCTCAATTTCTTTGTTGACACAGTTTCCATTAAGCAGTGGGTTGTTTAGTTGCCATGAGTATTTATATTTTCTGCCATGTTTATTTTTGTTAATATCCAGCTGTATTCCCTTGTGTCCAAATAGGAGTCATGGTGTTATTTTATTTTTCCTCTACCTGTTGAGACTTAGTTTGTGGTCTAACATGTGTTCAGTTTTGGGGAAACTTCCATGAGATTTTGTGAAGAAAGTCTATTCTTTAGTATTTTGGTAGAATGTTCTGCTAGTGTCCTAATGTTCACTTGATTCATGATGTAATTTTATACCCAAGCTTCTCTGTTTAGTTTTTGTCTGGATTACCTGTTTATGAGAGTGGTATATTGAAAACACTCCTTACCAATTTGTTAGGGTCAGTCTGTGATTTTGTATCTAATAATGCTTCTTTTATGAAATTGGGTGCCCCATGTTTGAAGCATAAATGTTTAGAATTGTAGTATATGTTGGTAAACTTTTCCTTTAATCAGTGTGAAGTGTTATTTCCTATCTCTATTCACTAGTTTTGATTTGAAGTCTATTTTATCAGATACTAGAATAGCTATGACTGCTTGTTTCTTAGTTTTATTTTCTTAGAATACTCCTTTCCACTCTTTTACCCTAAGGTGATGTTTATCATTGATGGTAAAGTATGTTTCTTAGAGACAACAAGAAAATTGATCCTGTTTTCCAATTCAAATATGTTATTTTTCATACTTATTTGGATCCTCCTCTACGTGTCTTTCTTATCAAGCCTTCTCTTCCTCTGGTGTTCTAAGTCTTAGTGAATGGCAAAGCCAAAATCTGCAGTCACTGGTGACTTCCTTCACTAGTCTTATTCCATTGTTTAAAAGTAATTTGATTGTATATAAGGCAGTTTATTCTCTTCCTATTTCTCCTTTTCATCTCTAGTGGTTTAAGTTAATGTCCTCATTATCTTTCATCAAGATTCAGGAAATTTCTCCTCCCTGGGTCTCATGCTGTTTAGGATTAATCACTACTATTGGGAGAAATGTTTCTTCTAATTCAGACTGTGTCATAATTGGCTTTGGGAAATATTTGGTGGCTTCCAGTGTCCTACTTAGGTTTCTATTGCTGTGATAAAACATCATGACCAAAATAAACTTGGGTGGTTGTGGTAAGAGTTTACTTAATCTTATAGCTTGTAGTCCATCATCCAGGGAAGTCAGGATAAGAACTCAAGTCAGGAACCTGGATGCAGGAACTAATGCAAAGACCATAAAAGAGTGCTGTTGACTAGATTGCTCCTCATGCCTTGCTCGGCCTGCTTTCTTATACTCTCCAGGACTACCAGACCATGGATGGGACCACCCACAGTGGGTTGGGCCCCCCTACATCAATATGTAATTAAGAAAATGTGCTATAAACTTGCCACAGGCAAATCTTACAGAATCATTTCCTCAGTTGAGAACTTGTCTTCCCGAACTACTCTAGTTTGTATCAAGTTGCCAAAATACTAGCCAGCATACCCAGTAACATGAACCCTAAATTTATTGTGAAACATGTAAAGCCTTTTCTGAACTGTCTTGGATTGCCCATAACTGGCCCATAACTATATCCTTCTATTTCTCCTTAGTACTCAATGCTTGAACTATCACAAATTATTGGTAAGCTCCAAAGTGTACTAAGCTGCTGCTCAAATGTTGGTTCCTCAGCTCCTTTCTGACCAGTATATCTTATACTGTAAGCCTCTGTCCTCCTCTATCTTTCTGCGTTATCTTTTTCGTTGTATTCATATTAATGGCTGACACACTTTTAATTTTTCTTTTTCTGGGCCTCTCACATGCTTTACACTCTTCCACTGACCCACATATCCAGGCAAATACAGCATGCATGCTCCTTATTTCATATAGTTATTTCTTTACTATCTGCCTCTGCTCATAGATTGCAGTTATCAAAAATGTACAAATTTTTCATTGATATTGTTAAATGATGTATCACCAGTTTCTACAACAGTACTTGACAATTGTGGGCACTAAATAAATATGAAACTAAAAATAAATCTTTCCATGCAGTCACGCTTTCCATTCTGTTCTTCAGGCTTTTAGCCAGGGGTGTTAGTGAAGGGAAACGCTGCAGCAGACGGGGTCTCTGAAGTCAAGCATTTTTTTCACTAAGTTAGTTGTCTCGTTACAGATCCAGTCTAGGTCTGTGCTGCAGTATGCCCTACAAGTTGAAATATTCTGTCACAAACTGACTCTAGGGTTTCCAGTGCAAAGCATAAGTTTTCATTAGCATCTTTCAGAGCTGGAACATTCTGCCTCAGAGGCTCAGACAGGACCTGGTTGTCGCAACAATTCTCTAAATTGCTCTTATTCATCTCCCCCTCCAGACTGTGAGCGAGCCTGAGTCCACCCAACTTCTTTGAATGTTGTTATTCATACTGAGGACTTTTTTCCCCCGATCGAGTTAATCTTGAATCTGTCTCATATTCCTGTTGTCCAGTCTGCCTGCTTGAAAGTAGAAGCATACTTTGCACGGTGTGGCTAACAGTTGCTATCGATGGATTAATTAATTCGCTAGCTAATAAAGCATGTTGTCTCTACATTGAAGCATTCATAATAGCGGAAAAGATACATACAACATTAGTATTTTAGTTATTTTGTAAATAGTCCCATGGCAGTCTGACTAAGCTGGGCTGTCTACTCCAGGGAAGTATGCGGTGATGAAAAAGGGCTCCATGACAGGAAGATGGTCACGGATCTGAGTTCTGATGTGCTGTATGGCTCTGGGCACATTCTATAGCTTTCCTCAATTTCAATTTACTGGTCAAATGAAAACTGAGATGAAAATGATCTCTGGGTACCTGTGTAAACATTACATGTGATTACACATGTGGAGATCTGAGGACAAGCTATGGGAGTTAGCTCTCTCCTTCTACCATGTGGGTCCTGGTGAATCAAGACTAGAGCTTCATGATTGGCAACAATAACCTACCAGCAGGGCCATCTCATCAGGCCCAAAGGGGTGTTCTTTGTCTTCTATAATAATAAAGCCTCATGTCTCTTTAAGACAGAGGTGCTAAAGGCAAAATTTAGTGAAAATACATGCAGGTAAGAGTGAAGGGTAACGGATGTTGGAGATTTATACTGTAGATGCTATTTTATTAATAAAGTTATATTTAAATTAGTCTTCCAGGAATGAAGGGAGATAAGCTCAGGGGTGTTGGAAACTTTCCATTTTTTTTCTTGAAATTTAATGAATTCCACATTTAAGTGAACTGTTAGGCTTCTAAGTCACAGAATGAGGCTAGTGATTTTACAACAATATATTTCTTGAATAACGTCTCCTATTGGATTTCATTCCCTCCCAGAAACGACACTGGGGGCATCAATCTAGTCATTGAATTGCATTGTCACCACAGTGGCACATGTATGCAGCTAACCAGCTTCATTCGCTTATGAGGACATATTTCTCAACCAGATGCCGGAAGCTGGACTGTGAGCGACACGAGAAGGCCTTTAGTTGTTTTAAAACCCCTTTCTCTACAACAGGGCGAATTTTACAGCCACATGAGTGTCGTGCCCTGAAGAGGCCTGGCGAGGGAGTAAAAGTCACTGAGATCCCCTGTTTCCTGTTATCCCCCAAGGGGAAAGCTAGCTAGCAACGAGTCAGGCTGTACCTGCCCCGGCACAGCTGGCACATCTGGGCTCAGCACGCTGCTTAACAGATTATGTTCCATTCATCTGCACTCTGCTCAGTGAAGTCTAGCATTTAAAAATGTGACATTAGGTTATGATGCTGTATGATAAAGGTAGACCTAAGGAAGAAAAATCTAATGCCTTTTGGGATTTCTGAGCCTCTAGATGCTGATCCAGTGGCAGGTAACGTCTATGAACACTCGATACTGTGCTTTGACACCATGTTGGACTAAAATAACAATCCCCCTGCTTATCTTTTATTTTCTCTCTCTCTCTCTCTCCCTCCCTCTCTCCCTCC
>CABHPP010122536.1:27684-46695 GCA_902168425.1 Peromyscus attwateri | reverse complement strand
CCCCCCCCCCACCCGCATGCT
Source organism: Peromyscus attwateri (assembly GCA_902168425.1). NCBI lineage: Eukaryota > Metazoa > Chordata > Mammalia > Rodentia > Cricetidae > Peromyscus > Peromyscus attwateri. Next base: position 46,674 of record CABHPP010122536.1, on the reverse strand, counting down.
GGGCTGACCAAGGTGAGTGGACCTCTTACCAGGTGCCAACATGCTACTAGCTGCATCCAATGTTGCATCCAAAAGGCCGCATCTGTGTTCCACCTCATGTTTGTTTCTGTTGTAAGTTAAAAAAAATATTTATTTTATTTTATTTTTGATTGTGTCCCTGTGTGGGTCTGTGCACGTGATTGCAGTTGCCCTATGAATGCCAGAAGTGGGTGTTGGATCCCCTGGAGTTGTACTTACAGACGGTTGTGGGCTGCCTGATCTGGGTGCTGGGAGTCGGTCTCAAGTCTTCAGAAACAGCAGTCTGAGTTCCTAACTGTTGATCCGATTTCCAGCTCTTGTTCCAAGATTGGTTATTTTGTTTTCTAACTGAGTGGGAAGACTGAAAACAGATACTTGGAGAAAAACACTACAGTGGGCACATGAGTAGTCTGGCATGGGCTTCCTCTTAAGGTCGGACAGACACCATTGTAGAGATTATGGGTTGGGCTAGGCATGGGGACACACACCTGGAATCCCAGCAACCAGGAGGTAAGTTTAAAGCCATTTTGAGCTGTGATACTTGCTCACATAGTGAGGTCCTATCTCAACAGACAAAAATCACACAAACAAAAAAGATTATGGCATGAAAAAAAAGCCCACACCATTTGTTGATGCATTAAAAAAAATTTCTATATTTCAATGTTTGATTTTTATTTGTTGGTTGATTGGCCTAATTTTTTTTTTGAGCCAGTGCCTTACATTATAGCCTAAGCTATTCTTGAATTCACCACTCTCTTTTATCATGTTGCATTGCTTTTATTTTGTTTATTTTGTTTTGTTTCTTTTGAGACAGGGTCTCAGTGTGTAGCCCTGATGGACCTGGAACTTGCTATGTAGACCAAGATGGCCTCCAACTCACAGAGCTCTGCCTGCCTCAGTCTCCAGGGTGCTGGAATTAAAGGTGGCACCATATTTGGCCCTCTGCTTTGTTTTAATATGGAGAATGAGAATGGAATTCTGGTAATGTTTTGGCTAAGATCTGAGAGCTACATATGGTGCGTAGAAATTTATTTTGGGTTTCAAATTGACCAATGGTTAGACTACACTGGAGTAATTTAACCTTAGAGGCTCTTAAGTAGTGGGGAGACCTTGAAAAAAATTACAGGGAGTCATGATTGGGGAAAGCTATAATAAAAGAACATGACCTTTTACCCTTCAAAGTTGTCTTGGTAAGTTGTGTTCAAGCTTAAGATGATTTTGAATTCATTCCATTTAAAACATTTTGTATTTGTGAGTGCGGTACTCAAGATGGAACTCAGGACCTTTTGCATGCCCGTTCAAATGCTCTGTCACTAGACTCCATCCCCAGCTCCTTGAGTGCTGTCTTCTATTTGACGAGTTCAGTATGCTGCCACCCTCACTGATTAAACCAATACGTGACATCAAGAAAAACTCCCTGTCAGCCTTCTGTCCCTGTGTCCAGTACTTGGGAGAAAAGGCTTATTTTGTCTGATGGTTTCCACCTATGACTGACCCTGTTGCTTTTGGACTTGTGGTTGGCAGTAGATCATGACGGGAAGTGTGGTGGGACAAAACTCCTCACCTTGTGGCCAGGAATCAAAAGGGAAAGGCAAGATTGGGGAGACGGTGAAAGCACTTTCTGTGAAAGTAAGAGGACCTGAGTGCAAACCCCCAGAAGCCCATGGAAAAGTTGGCCAATGTCTCACATAACTGTAGCCCCGGCACTGAGAGGCAGTGACTAGCAGATCCTAGTAGCTCACTGGCCAGCCAATCTATCTAAATGGGTGTGTTTCCAGTTCAGTGAGAGACTGTGCCTCAAAAAAATTAAGTGAAAATGGAGTCTTCTGACAGATGTCCTCATCTGACCCATGCACGTGTGAGCACGGGTGTACGCATGTCTCTTAAAGCTTCCATGCCTTCCCACACAAGCACCAAGCTGTTGGTCGTGGCTCTCATGTAGCCCAGGCTAGCCTGGAACCTTTACTAAAGCTGAGGATGACCTTGAACTCCAGATCTTACTGATTCTGCCTCCAAAGTGCTGGGATTACAGGCATAGGCCATATGCCCAGCCAGCTAGTCTTTGAAATACTGTTCTTTGGAAATCATTTAAGATGAATATTATAACACTAAACTTAAGGGTAAAAATAGCCTATTAGAGAGCTTGAGCCTATTAGCAATGGGTTCTGTTAAACAGGAAGCTATGGATCTTAACGTGTGTAGAATATGCACAAAACTAAAATGGGCTACTTCAAGGGAGAAGTTGATAATTTTTAAAACATAGATTTCTTTTTTTTTTTTTTTTTTGGTTTTTCGAGACAGGGTTTCTCTGTGTAGCTTTGCGCCTTTCCTGGAACTCGCTTGGGAGACCAGGCTGGCCTCGAACTCACAGAGATCCGCCTGCCTCTGCCTCCCGAGTGCTGGGATTAAAGGCGTGCGCCACCACCGCCCGGCAAAACATAGATTTCTTATAACTGAGAGCACCATTAAAATCATTAATAAACAGGATTTGAAGAGTGTTTGTGCCTAGTGAGAACATACTTACATGTGCACACATGAGAGTGTGGATATGTGGGAACCACCTTGTCCTGGGAAACTGCACACTTTTTAAAAGTTAAAATAATCAATAGAGCCAAGTCATGGTGGCACACACCTTTAATCCCAGCACTTGAGAGGCAGAGGCAAGTGGACCTCTGTGAGTTTGAAGTCAGCCTGGTCTACAGAGCTAATTTCAGGACAGCCAGAGCTACACAAAGAAATCCTGTCTAGACAGATCAAAAAAAAAGATTAATAGTTAATAACTTAATTCAAGAATTGATTACTTAATAAGTCATAAGGCAAGGTTAGGAAATGTAAATTCTCCGGCTATAAGTAATCTAGAAGTTAAAGACAAAAATGAAGTTAAAATAAGCTTCATGCATTTAGAAATAACAATCAAAAAGAGGGCCCACAGTTCAAAGAAATCATAGAAATTAAAAAACAATTAAAACTATTAAAATGTGTCTAACACAGCTAAGAGGCAGCCTAGTGTGCACTGTGTGGCCTTTAGCGATGACCCCAAAGGTAAGAGAAGGGATAAGTGCGAGAAGATGCTGAGGTGAGCAGGATGAGTCAAGTTCACGGTGCTGCAGCCACAGAGACTACATTTTAAGGGATATTATGATTAACTTGATCTTCCTTAAAGACTGAGTTGAGATGGAAAAATTCCTAGAAAAGTATAGATTTAAAAACTAAGTTAAAAAGTAATAAACGCCCGGAGGAGCCGATAATTTTTAAAGAATTTAAGGCAGTAGTTAAAAAATTTCCCACAAAATAAACACCAGTCCCAGATATTTTTATAAATAGCTTTTACTGTGTATTTAGGGAACAAGTAATTTCAAGCTTGCAGAGTCTTTCAAAGAACAGAAACTTCCCACTTGTACAGTAGACAAATACAATATTAGTTTAAAGTCAGCATTTTACATGTGTTTGCTCGTGTGTGTGTGTGTGTGTGTGTGTGTGTGTGTGCATGCTCCTGTGTGCCACAGCATATGTATAGAGGTCAGTGTGTGTGCGCGCGTGCGTGCGTGCGTGCGTGCGTGCGTGCATGTGTGTGTGTGTGTGACTCGTGCCACAGCATATGTATGGAAGTCAGAAGGAGAGACTTGCATGAGTCACTTCTCTTTCCACAGTGTGGGTTCTAGGGATCAAATTGAGGTTGTGGGCTTAAGGATAAGTGCTCTTATCCATAGAGGCATCTCTTAGCCTGACTGTGAAAAGCTGGAAGACATTTTTTTTCAGGAAGGAGACTCACACATCAATCTTCTCCGCACACCTTCAGGCAAGAATCCCTGAAGCACTAGCACCATCAGTACCAGCACCATCAATACTGTGTATCTCTGGAGTGACTGATCTAACATGAAATGACTATATCACACCCTATTAATAGCTCTAAGGAGAAAAAAAAAACAAAAAACAAAAACCACAAAAAAACCCCTCATGGTACCACAGCTTCAGAAAAGGCTCCTGATAGAATTCTTCAACCACTGTGATGAAACCTTAGCAGACCAGATTGAAGATGCAACTCCCTTCACCTCAGCAACATCGTATGAAAAGCAACCCCTGTGAAACCTCGGATGATGAGCACTGAGACGCTGAAGCCGGAGTTGGTCTCCTAAGCACAGGGTACTGTGGGAGCCAAAGATAGGATGCCCAACACATGTCTGACAAATGCCACGGTAGCCCTTTATGTAGAAGATGATGACATATTCAATTATATTCAAAAGAGTGGAGTAAACACGGAGAGAACTATATGAAAAACAAATAAAAATGCCAATTCTCCTCCAAGTGATAATTAATTCAATGCAGTTTCAATAAAGAAATACCAGCAGGGTTTATTTTTCTTGCAGAATTTAATAGTTTCTCAAATTTAAATGGAAGAGCGAATTAATGAGAACAATCGAGCCAGTCTTAAGGAGAACCAGGTCATAGAGGTTTATAAAATGTTAGGCCAGCAACGTCTGTTAGCCAAGGAAGACAAAAGGGAGGGAGCGAGGAGACGTGCAGATGTTAGAAACCCCAGAGCTGACGGAGCTGGCAATGGCAGGCTACGCAACGAACAGTGCTCGGACAGTCGGTATGTACAGCTAGGAAAATCACAAACACTGTCAGATGATAATATTGACGCCAGAGGGCAAGGTGGATTAAAATCCAAAATGTGACCCGCAAAACTTTCACGTTCTTGGAAGAAAATACAGGTGAATCTTTTTGAAAAATTTAAAGTGTGTGTGTGTGTGTGTGTGTGTGTGTGTGTGTACACACACTGTGCACATGTTATGGTGTGTGAAGGTCAGAGGGCAACTTTGAGGAGTCGAATTCTCTCTCCCAACTATGTGGGTCCTGAGGATTGAACTCAGATCATCAGGACTGGCAACAAGCACCTTCAGCGTTGAACTGTCTCAGCAGTCCAGAAGAATGTGTTTATGATGCTGAAACAGAATAGGATTTCTTTAATAAGCACAAAGAACACAGGAATGATCAACAAGCTTAATCAGGATGAAAACGGAGACAGTCTATCCCTCCAGTGACATCACTGTGAGAGGGAGACCCGTCTTCACACAGCTGGCAAAGGGTTAAGTATTTTTAATAAGTCTATCAATGTTTGCAGATTAGTAAGGAAACTGCGAACAATAAGAGGAAGTACAAACCAGACAGAGGAAAGGATGGGGTCGTCATTCTTGGTAGCAAGTGCCTCTACCAGTTAAGCTGCCATTTAACGGGCCCCTGTATTTTATTATTCTTTGTATGATTTACCCTTTGTCTTCTTTCCTCTCAATCTTCTTAAATACTCATTTCTTCAGTGGCCTGCTGGTCTGAAACCCTCTAAAAGAAATGGTTATATGTTAATATTCACTTAAAAGTGCCCACTTTAAGTTGTTTGGCTGAAAGTGATCTGTCTGGCCCAAGAGTGCTTATGCTTGATGAAGCTGTCATTTCATGCCGCAGAGGAGTGACAGAGTGTGGCCACAGCCCAGGTGTTGGCATTCTAGAGGGTTAGTTAGAAATGCCCAGGACTGAGCCTGTCGAGTGTTCCAGGGCTGTGAGTCTCAGCTAGCAATTGAGTGCTGCCCAGCATTGTCCAAGAAACCTTAAATGTAAAAACTTTCTTAGGACTGGTGAGAAGACTCAAGGGGACAATGTTTGCCACCAGTCCCAAGGGCTTGAGTTCGATCCCTGGAGTCCACATGGTAGAAGGAGAAAACTGACTCCCACAAGTTGTCTTTTGACCTCCATGTGAATGTGTGCACACACAGACACACACATTTATTTTAAACAAACAGGCATTCTAAAAGAAAAAAAATTCTCCAATTTCCTAATGTGAATATCATCATAACACCTCAGTCGTACATCTTTTCTGATCTTATTTCTATTGATGTAGCTAGGGATAGTTTAAGGAATACTTACGGCAAGATCTGGAAAAATGCTTTATTCTTGTTGAAACGTGGCACGGTAGCACATGCCTGCAATGCCAACACGTGCAAAGCAGCGACGGGAGGAGCATCCCCAGGTGCGGACAGCTACGCAGTGAGTTCCAGGCCAGCTAAAGCTATGGGACACTCTGTCTCGACAAAACAGAAACAGAAAGTAACAGTCATGAAGACTCAGAGGATCCAGGAAATCCAGCCAACCACTCTGACGTCAAGGTCAGTCTTCTCCTTACAAAGGCCTGTGCACACCCTTGGGTGCTGTCTCCCTTATGGAATTTTTGTGGGTTTGACGCAGGACCAAGTATTTCTACACCACCCACAGGTTTCGTGCTCATTAGTTCCATTATACTTTGAGTCTTCCAGCAAGTTATTAGGAAGAGAAGAAGGAAGAAGACAAAGGTTTTGTGGTACTCAAGATTATAGTTTGTCTCGAGGGATGGGGATGTAAGAACCCGGCAGGGCATCGTTGTCATGACTGTTGCATGGTTAGCTATAAACCGTGCCAGAGCCTGGAGAACTATCATCAGCTCCTGTCCTGCAAGAGCTGCACTGGGATTACAGAGATCTCAGACAACGTGGCTGTCCTTTGACATGTCCAGTATGTCCTCCTTTGTTTGTTTTGTGTGTGTGTGTGTGTGCATTCGAGAGAGGGAATGGGGGGAGGGAGGGAGAGAGAGGGAGGGATGGACAGAGGGAGAGAGAGAGAGAAGAGAGAGACAGATAGAGAGAAAGAGAACATCAGGTATCTTCCTTATTTCTTTGAGGCAGGGTCTCTCTCTGAACCAGGAACTCACATTCTTTTGGCTGAGTTAGCAGCCAGAAGGTCTCAGTGATCCTCCTGTCTCTGCTGCCAACTTTGTTGGAATCAAGGGACTACCTTATTCTGTCTCGCCATTGGCCAAACAGCTTTATTTATCAACCAATCAGAGCAACACATATTCACAGTGTACAGAAAGACATCTCATAGCACTTCCCCTTTCTGTCTAATCCAAAAGGAAGGTTTCAATTTTAACATAGTAAAATTACATATAACAGAAGAGTTATCAAGCAAAAATTATAGTTATAATATCTAGTCTATTTGTATTTAGAAAATATTCTATCGTCTATCCTATATTTGTGAGTCTAAAGTTTCATATCTATCTTTTATCATAACCAAGGAATATTATAATTATAACTATCTAGTCTGCAACTACATTAAAGACCCCAGAAGGATATAATATTACCTAAGTAAACAGGAAGTGCGTTGTAAGCAACTTCTATAATTCTAGAAATGACAGAGACATCTGGCTGCCTGGACAATCATCCAAAATTCCTCTGTAACATTGGGGCATCTATCTTCAGCCTACAGGCCTAGAGTCTCTGGCAGACTTTTTAGTGAAGCAGAAAATTTGAAAATTGTCTTGCCTATTGGCAAAGTTCATCAGTTGCTTCTTCCTGTGTCCTGCAGTGTCTGGCAGTCTCCTCTGTGAAGCAGGAACCTGAAGGACCATCTCTCCCTGTTTTGGCAAAGCTCAGTGGTCATTTTCCCATGGGTCCTGTATGTCTAGTTTATACAACATACTATCAAGCAGTCCAGGCAAGAGCAGTCTCTTGCCCAAATGGCTTTTGCCATAAAGAAAGCAAACTCCATAATGAGTTTCTTTGATGCCCATCATCTTCTCTGAAGTATATTGGTGCTGCCAGGAGCAGACATGTCTCAATGTCCAGAAAAGTCAGGGTTTTTTTTTTTTTTTATTTTTGAGTGCTGGGATTAAAGGTGTGCACCACCACCGCCCAGCCAAAGTTCTTAAAACATATAAAAATAAATGCCATATTCTGTAGGTCTTTGAAGTGTTTGATTATCTACCTAATTGAAGTATATCTAGAAAACTTAACTAACATGACTATAAGTTTGATTATCATAGATGACTAATTATTAATCTGTATTTCTTAATTATACATTGCAATTTTAAATGAGTTGCATAAACATAATACCTTAAACAAGAGCTGAAATATGTATACAGTATAAAAAATTAACTTTAAATTTGTATCAATAAACTAAAATCCATAGCAGTATAAAACATTTTAAATAAGTTGTTGCTCTTTAAAAGTAGATTAAATAATCTACCCTTTTATCCTATCATATCTATATTGCCCTTTTCTTCTTTAGAAAGAGATTGCATTTATAATCAACCTCCTTTAAATAAAAATATACATTTATAAACAATATTTTGGGAATTTGGGCATAGCTTCTCATACTACTTCCTGCTGGTTGGGGGCACTGGTAATCTTATGGAAATCTTGAGAAAATTAAGAAGTATAGTTAAATCTTGGCTGTAGTAGTCTGTGAGGCTGTGTCGACCTTTCAGGGGGTCTTGGTTGATCAAACCATATTAGACTGGAAGCAATGCACAGGTTCTCATCTTCTGTGGAAACAAAAGCAGAATCTCTTTTCCGAAGCAACATATCCTTAGACACAAATTTTGAAGTCAAGATATCATATATATATATATATATAAAACTGAGTATCCTTTACAATCAAATGTCTTTCTGCAGTTAAAAATCTCAAAGAAAATACAATCCAGACTCTGTGTAATTTCCATCTTTATGTGTCTTTTTTTTATATTACTTTATTCTCCTTTTTAAGGACTTAATTTTATTATTTTAAAACTATGTATTTTTTTTAAATGATTATCTATACCTTCTGACCAGTGTTTTAAACTGCAGCGTGGCTAGGACCAAAGCAGCAGCCTTAGCTGCTGACTCTGCCCACCTCAGCTTCCCAACATGGCAGAGGTACACCTACCGCCACCTCCGGGAAGCAGTGGATCTATACCTCCAACAAGCAGTTTGTAGCCCAGCAACCTTTTTTTTTTTTTTTTTTTTTGGTCCATACTAGCAAAAGCTAAATCCACCATGCAACATGCTGTGTGGCTTGGAGACACCTCTGTGTCCTGTGACAGGAATCCGCCTCCGTGTCTCTGTATCATGGCTTGCCTGAGAGACACAACTAGGAAGCTGTTTTTAGCTCTGTTTTAGAATCTTTTTTAAAGCTTTCTTAGATTTTGGGTGGAAATTCTTGTTACCATATCTGGGTGTCAAAATGTAACCATAAGTTTCTCCAGTCCTACCAGGCCTCACGGTCTCGTGTTTCTTTGATCCCACTCAGCCCCGTGGTCCCACAGCTATTTATAAAATAATCAGAGGCTTAATATTAATTGCAAATTATATGGCCTATGGCTCAGGCTTCTTACTAGCTAGCTCCTATAACTTAACTCAATCCATAACTTTTAATCTATGTATCGCCATGTGTTCCATGGTTTTACCTGCATCCCTTTACATGTTGCTCCTTGGAAGATGGTTTGGCATCTTCTCCCCTTACTCTCCTTTTTTCTCCTGTCTCTTCAGTTCAAATGTCCCGCCTAACCTTATTCTGCCTTGCCATTGGCCAAACAGCTTCATGTATCAACCAATCAGAGCAACACATATTCACAGCATACAGAAAGACATCCCACAGCACAGTACAGGGCCTGTGGTCTGAACTCCATTCCTCACGACTGTACAACGCGTGCTAGTAACCACTGAGAAGTCTCTCCAGCCCACCCGCCTCAATTTTCAAAGAAATCCCTGGCCTGGAATCCAGACTGAAGAGAAAACCTGAGTCCATGGATACATTTTGATGGGGCCAACCATGATCCTTGGAAGATCTACAGGATTTCTACTATTTACTTTGGCACAAGATCATTTTGGACATTGAGGAAAGAGAACTGCCTAGGGTAAAACACATTCAGCTTAAAGGAAATACTAAAGCCATTATCCCAAACCCAATCCCAACATCAGAGACAATTACCTCAACAACGCAACAATGTGGTTGGGTGGTCATCAGGAGGGTGAACTTAAGAGTCTCCGAGAGACTAGGGATCCACACCAATCTTCCAAGACGAATGCAGTGTGGGTGTGGGGGGAGGGCAGAGCTTGTTATTGGGTTTCCTTTAAAGAACCTGACATTTAACAGATGATCTGAGCCTAACTCAAACATGCTGCTGTACAGCTCCCACAGCATGGCCGTGTATCTTTGTGGGTCTGTTAGGCATGTAATTAAAGCCAGTTCGTTAGACTACTGTGTGGAGGCTTGCTGGAAAACATCTGATGAGGAAGCAGGGGAAATGAGAGGCTGGACAGTGTGCAAATTGTGCTCGATTATCCTCAGACACAAAGAAGCACTGCTTCTCAAGGCTGCTACCCAGCTCTGCTTGCAGGGGCTGGGTGCAGCAAGCAGCCGTGAATCCAGGACTTCACTTTCCTTTTCTAAATCTGGCCGTGTCTTGCTCCCAGGCGTCGCCAGTGGCCCGTGTAGAAGGTAGGCACCCAGGTCTTGCCTGTGGCCACATCTGGCTTCTGTTTTCCGTGTTGTTCACTGAAACTCCCACCCCCTTTCCCTGCGACATTTGTTTTCTTTTTATTAAATTTCCCGTCTGGATCCTTGCATCTGCATTTCTAATGTCAACAACTGCTTTTATCACAGATAATAACTTCCTTTTACAAAAAGGCTGTATCATCCTACATGCATTTCAAATTATATTTTATGAACAAACACTGAAATACAGTATTTGGCGGTCTGCACAGTTGAGCATATTTATAGTCAACTGCATCTAAGTCATGAGAACCACTGCAAGTTGGTTGCAGTTTTCTTAATAATCTAGCTCTTCAGAGTGTTGTTCCTCCCCACCAGAACTTAATGAAGTTCACATTGGGTTGTTTATGAAGTAAATCATGCGGTAGGCCTAAACATGCTATAAAAACAATTATCAAAACACCAGCAATTCTTTAAAGCCCCAGAGTTTTCACAACCAAGATCATTAAAGGTCACAAAATTGGTTGTTTGTCAACAGAAAGGCTAGAATAAAACGATGAAGAATGGCTGAGGAGTGGAAGAAAAATTGAAAGCTTGCCATCTTCAAGGCACAAGATTCAGCAAGGGCCAGAGTTTCTTGTTTTGATGGATTCATTGTTTTTTATTGGTAGACAGGTCAGAATACAGGTATTCTGCTGCGGGCTTATAGTGTTATGCAATTCTGTCTGATTCCATTTGGCCACTTGAACAGGAATAAGGGACAATAAGAACACCGTTGGCTAAAGTCGAGGAGTTTACTACATGGTATGTTTAGTATAGTGGGAAACCCTTTAAAGCAGACTGCTACGTGTATTCCACACTGAAAGACTGAACTGACCAAGCACTGTTAAGACTGAACACATATACATTTTCCATGTTTCTGTTTTTAAGACATGGCCCAACAAGGTGGTGCTCACACAGTGGAAGTTCGTAAGTCACCTCAATGTAGAAGCACAGTTGGCAGAACTACTCCCACGACAATGGTTAAGGTGGAGATTTTTAACGTTCACTGTTCACATATCGGTGGTTAAGTTTTAATTCACTGTTCACATATCAATGGTTAAGGTGTAGGTTAATGACTCACTGCCCAGACATTGGTGGTTAAGGAGTAGACTAATGACTTATTGCTCACAAGTCAGTGGTTAAAGTATGGACTTTGACTTCCCTGCTCACACATCAGTGGTAAAGTGTAGACTTAAGACATCCTGCCCACTATCAATGGTCAGCATGCAGACTTATGACGTCACTGACTTCTTGATGCATGGCATAGAAGAATTAACTAGGTCCATATTCCTGGACAGACCCAGCCTCACACATCAGTTGTATTTAAGATGAGATGCAGCTTCAAGGAAATGCTTCCTGTAAGTGAGAGTACATCACAGTGGTTCCTGAGTTAGTGTTCTAACCATGCAGGGTTGAGGTCAGCACAAGTGTATGTTTTATAAACCTAAAATCTCCAGTCTCCAGAGAAATTATAATACATATGGGTAAAGAAATCTCACCAATGTGAAAATGGATTTTGAGGTTCCAGAGTGGCTCTGGGATCTGATCTGGACCAGACTGGTACAGCCCCTGTGCATGCTGCTTCAGTCTCTGTGAGTTCATATGTGTGTTGGTTCTGTTGTATTTAAAAGGCCTTGTTTCCTTGGTATCCTCCATCCCTTCTGGCTTGTACACTTTTTCTGCTTCTTCTTCCACAGGTTTCCCTGAGCTCTGAGGGGAGGGATCTGATGGAGACATCCTGTTTGGGGCTAAGTGTTCTGAAGTCCCTTACTTTCTGCATATTGTCTGACAGTGGGTCTCTGTATTTATTCCCATCTGCTGCAGGAGGAAGCTTTACTGATGGTGGCTGAGCAAGGCACTGATCTATGATTATAGCAGAATGTCATTAGGAGTCATTTTATTGCTATGTTCCTTTAGAAGAACAGTGATATTTGTTTTTTCCCCCTGGATCTTTGGGCTATTTAGTTTGAGGATCTTGGACACTGTCTTAGGGTTTTTATTGCTGTGAAGAGAGACACCATGACCACGGCAACTCTTACAAAGAAAATATTTCATTAGGGTGGCTCACTTTTGGTTTCAGAGGTTCAGTCCATTATCATCATGAAGGGGAGCATGGCAGCATGCAGGCTGATGTGGAGCTGGAGCTGAGAGTCCTACATCTTGACTCAGAGGCAACAGGAAGTCAACTGACTGTCACACTGAGTAAAGCTTGAGAAAAGAGACCTCAGAGTCTGCCCTGTTGTGGGATGTCTTTCTCCATGTTATGAATATGTTTTATCACCATTGGTTAATAAAGAAGCTGTTTGGGCCTGTAGCAAGGCAGGATATAGCCAGGTGGGAAATCCAAGCAGAGATACAGGGAGAAGTGGATGGAGTCTGGGAGAAACCAGCAAGCTGCCCAAGAAGCAAGATGTGAAAGTACTGGTAAGTCACCAGACACATGGTGATACATAGACGAATAGAAATGGGTTCATTTAAGATGCAAGAACTAGCCAGTAATAAGCCTGAGCCATAGGCCAAACAGTTTATAATTAATATTAGACCTTTGAGTGATTATTTTATAAGGGGATCTGGGACCAAGTGGGACAGAAAAAAAGGCTCTGGCTACACTACCTCCACAGTGACATACTTCCTCCAACAAGGCCACACTTCCTAATAGTACTACTCCCTTTGGGGGGCATTTTCTTTCAAACCCCCAGTCACCAAGCAGCAGTCAGTATGGGTCCCATCTCATGGACTGGGCCTTAAGTCAAATCATATACTGGTTGATTATTTCTACAGGCTTTGTGCTACTGTTGCACTAGCATAGCTTGCAGGGAAAACACTATTGTAGATCGAAGACTTCGTAGCTGGGTTGGTATGTATATTTCTCCTTTGGTAGTATGCAGAGTATTTTCCCGTACCAAGGACTCTAGCCTGTAAGGGTGAAGATTCTAGTTAAGCACCATCTCAACTTCTCCATATTCAATGATTTGTGTAGCGGTTGTCTTTAGCAATAGGGTCTTGTCATCCATTTGTGAAAACAATCTATAGCAGTTCTTTTATTATTCAGGACTATTTTAGCTATCCTGGTTTGTGTGTGTGTGTGTGTGTGTGTGTGTGTGTGTGTGTGTGTTTCCACATGAAGCTGAAAATTGCCCTTTCAAGTTCTGTGAAGAATTGTGTGGAGTGCATTGAATTTGTAGACTGCTTTTGGTAGGATGGCCATTTTTACTAGGTTACCCCTACTAATCCATGAGCATGGGAGAACTTTCCATCTTCTGATGTCTTCTCCAGCTTCTTTCTTCAGTGTCTTAAAATATTTATCATACAAGTCTTTCACTTGCTTGGTTAGAGTTACCCCAAGATACTTTATATTTTTGAGGCTATTGTGAAAGGTGTTGTTTCCCTGATTTCTTTCTCAATGCATTTGTCATTTGTATGTAGGAAGGCTACTGATTTGTGTGAGTTAATTTTGTATCCTGCCGCTTTACTGAAATTTATCAGCAGTAGGACTCCCCTGATGGAAAATTTAAGGTCACTATGTATGCTGTCACATCATCTGCAAAAAAAGACACTTTGATTTCTGCCTTTCCAATTTTTATTCCCTTGGTCTCCCTCAGTTGTCTTATTGCTCTAGTTAAAACTTCAAGTACTATGTTGCATAGGTATAGAGTGAGCGGACAACCTTGTCTTGTTTCTGATTTTCGTTTGAGTTTCTCTCCATTTAAGTTGATGTTGGCTATAAACTTGCTCTAAACTGCTTTTATTATGTTTAGGTATGTCCTTTGTATCTCTGATATCTCCAAGACTTTTATCATGAAGGGTGTTGGATTTTGTCAAAGGCCTTTTCTGTATATAATATGATGATCATATTTTTTTGTTTATTTGTTTATATGATGGACCATGTTTGTTAATTTATATCTGTTGTTCCATCCCTGCATCTCTGGGATGAAGTCTTTGATCATGCTGCATGATCAGATGATCATTTTGATGTATTATTGGATTCAATTTGCAAGTTTTTTTTTAAGAATTTTTGTTGGGATTTCAGGGTAATTGTAGTCTTGTAAAATGAATTGGGCAATGTTTCTTCTGTTTATGATTTATGGAATAATTTGAGGAGTATTGGCATTAACTTTGGAAGTCTGGTAGAATTCTGCAGTAAAACCATTTGGCCCTGGGCCTTTTTTGCTTGGGAGACTTTAATTACTGCTTCTGTTTCACTAAGGGTTATATGTCTATTTAAATTGCTTATCTAATCTTGATTCATCTATGGTAAGTTATATGAATCAAGAAAAGTGCTCATTTCTTTCAGATTTTCAAACTTGATAGAGTACAGGTTTTTAAGTATGTCCTTATGATCATCTGGATTTCCTTGGTGCCTGTTTTATGTCCCCCTTCTCATTTCTAATTTTGTTGACTTGGATTTTATCTCTCTGCCTTTTAGTTAATTTGGCTAGTTCGGTTTGTCAATCTTACTGATTTTCTCAAATAGCCAACTCTTTGCTTCATTGATTCTTTGTATTTTTTGTTTCTATTTTATTGATTTTAGCCATGAGTTTCATTATATCTTGTTATTTTCTCCTTTTGGGTATGATTTCTTCTTTTTGTTTTAGAACTTTCAGGTGTGTTGTTAGGTTACTAGCATAAAATCTCTCCAGTTTTTTTTATGTAGGCACTTAGTGCTATGTAACTGGAAGGTTTCTCTGGTCCTGCCCCACCCTGCAGTCCTGCTCACCCCGCAGTCCCACAGCCACTTATAAAATAATCACTCAGAGGTTTAATATTATTTACAGACTGTATGGCCTATGGCAGGCTTCTTGCTAGCTAGCTCTTTTATCTTAAATTAACCCATTTCCATTAATCTATGTTTTGCCATGTGGCTGTGGTGTTACTGGTGTGCTGGCATCTTGCTTCTCCTTCGGCAATGACTGGCATCTTTCTCACTCTGCCTTTCTCCTTCCTTTCTCTCTCCTTGGATTTTGTGCCTGCCTCTAAGCTGCCTTGCCATAGGCCAAAGCAGCTTATTTATTAATCAATGGAAACAACATATATTCACAGTATACAGAAAGATACCCCCAGCAGTGCTATGAACCTGCCTCTTAGAACTACCTTCATTATATTCCATTAAGTTTGGATACATTGTGTATTCTTTTTCTGTTGGGGAATGTTACTTTAAGGTGTGTTACTTTTGTTTATGTTGCATTTGTTTAACTATGTGAAGCTGTGTTACTGTGCCTATCTAAAACACCTGATGGTCTAATAAAAAACTGAACAGCCAATAGCCAGGCAGGAGAAAAGATAGGTGGGGCTGGCAGGCTGAGAGTATAAACAGAAGGAGAAATCTGGGAGAAAAAAGAGGAAGGAGCAAGAGAACAAGGAGAGGAGGATGCTAGGGGCCAGCCCCCCAGCAAACCATGGAGTAAGAGTACAAAGAGATTTTTCCACAACAGTGGTGTCTGTCCTTGAAGTTAAGGAATGTTTCATGGATGCAGCTGAAGGATGGCTCCTGTGTTCACATCAGTTCTGTTAGTCTGTGTCTGTTTATTGGGCAGTTGAGACCATTGACATTAGGAGATATCAACAAGCAGTACTTTTTGATTCCTGTTATTTTGTTGTTGTTGGTGGTGTGTGTGTGTGGCGTTTTCCTCTCTTTTGATGGTTGGTCTAGGATTCTTTTTTCCTTGTGTTTTCTTGAGTGTTGTTAACCTCTTTGGGTCGAAAATTTCCTGCTAGCAACCTCTGTAAGGCTGGATTTGATGATAGATACTGCTTAATTTTGGTTTATCATGGGATTTCTTTCAAGCATAACACCATCTATTATGGTTGAAAGTGGTGTTGGGTATAGCAGTCTGGCATGGCATCTGTGGTCTCTTAGGATTTGTAGAGCATCTGTCCAGGCCCTTCTAGCTGTTAGAGTCTCCACTGAGAAGTCAGGTCATTGTCGTCGTCGTCATCATCATCATCATCATCATCTTCTTCTTCTACTACTTCTTTGTCTTCCTTTTGGGTTTTTGAGACAGGGTGTCTTTGTGTAGCCCTGACTGTCCTGGAACTCGCCCTGTGGAACAGGCTGGCCTTGAACTCAGTGATCTGCCTGCCTCTGCCTCTCAAGTGCTAAGACGTACACCGCCACACTCACCTGAGCAGTCAGGTGTTATTTTAATGGGTCTGTCTTTATATCCTACTTGGTCTTTTTCCCTTGCTGCAACAGTCTTTCTTTGTTCTTTGCATTAAGTGTTTTGATTATTATGTGCTGAGGGCAATTTCTCTTCTGGTTCAGTCTAGTTTGTGCTCTGTGTGCTTCTTGTACCTTAAGTGCCCACACTTTCTATTGTATTAGGTCAAGTGTCTGACTCCATGCTTACTTCCTGAAAGAAACTGATAAAGTTCAGGGCATCCATCTTCTTTTTCATCAGATGCAGCCTAGCATTTAAGTCAAACACAACACCTGTTGGTCAGGGGCTACACACAGCTGGAATAGATGTTCCTTCTCAAACTAGCAAATCTAACACAAGATTTGGGTGGCAGGCATGCGTCTGTATTTGGGTTGTCAGATGCATACCACCCACTGCTGACACACCAATGGATTAATAAAGTAACACCATAGTACTTGGGTACAGTGCATGGGTACTTCGGTAGACCACTCAAGAGGCTTTATTAACGTAAACATAAGATAAACTCTAGGTTTGTTGATTCCCTTCATGTTTATAGTCACACAGTGAGCTTCCTTGGTAGCATCTCCTATGGTGGATTTAAGGGCCGACCATGAGTAGGCATTCAGCTTTGTGTTCTAGAGGCTGGGCTGTTAGAATATGGGGTGACAGTTCTGTTGGGGTGAGCAGAAAGGACTGGCACAAAAGCCTCTATCTTGTGTGAAAGCTGAAAAAGCTAGCGTATGGGAGATAAGGTAGGAAAATCATGAGTTCAAGACCAGCCTGGGCTACCCAGGGACAGAAACCCTGTCTTGGAAGAACAAACCCAAGCAGCTTCTTGTGCCTGGTCATAGGGGAGGCGGCTGCTGTTGCAGACAGCAGTGATAATGACAATCTGTTCTTGGAGTTATTTATTGTTCCACAGCTCCGCTGTTGGACCAGGATGCAGATTAAATTTGCTATCTTATACTAATGAAAAAATGCAAAAATGAGGCCAAGAACTGGAGCTCTAGACTGAAGTCACGTGTCCTCTGCTTTCCCAGAGCTGCTGTCAACACATCAGTTGTCTGATTTAGTGCTGGAGGCAGAAGCAGAGCCACTGTTAAAATAACCAGAGCTGGGCATAGACACAGCCTCCTGGAAGCCTGCCTGCCTCTGGGAGAAGAGAAATGTGGAAGACTTAGCGAGAATGTGTATCCCTTTGTAAACCACACCTACTGAATCAGAAGCTTGTCTATCAGGGTCTGCACTTGTCCTCGCTAGTTTGCTCCCCTCTCTTGAGCCTTACAACTCAGGGCCTCATGCATGCAAGGCAAGCATGCTACTGGTAAACTGCCCCAGCCCTCCGTAGACGTTTTTAATCGTGTTCGTCTCATTAAAAGAAGAGCTGGTCCCCTGTGCTCTCCCATCAAAGCATCCCAAGGATGTCTGTGCTTGGAAGGACGGATGCTGCCCTTTGCAGGATGGAATGCGATGCGGCCAGGGGCTGCTGTGTGATCGCTCTTGCAGACCTGGGATCGGACTTGAAGTTTAAAAGAGAGAAGCCCAATGATGAGCAGTTCCAGTCATTTCTCCTAAGAGTCAGGATTCAACTTGATCTTGCTTGTGTTCTTCCACCACAGTGCACGACTCTCTGAGCCCTTGCTCTGTGCTGTGCGCCCTGTCAACTGTCTGGTCTCAAAGAGAGCTTCAGCCCCGTGGGGTGGAGGGACAGGCAGGAAGGACACAGGACAACCTACCACCGCATCCAACGTTAATTTTTAGAAATGTGTTCCTATCCCTCAAATGTCAGTATTTTCTAAAGTCTTTCTTTGATATTATATGTGATGCTTGCAGGATGATTTCCCCAACAGAGGATTTGAGAAATACTATTTTCTTTCTTTTTAAAATTAACTTTTTCAGGTTATCACGTGAAGTAGTTGGCTTCATTTCATACATGTCATCCCCCCCCCCCCCACACCCTTGCTTGTTCCCTTAGCCTACTCCTCCAATCCCTACCTGTGCCACCTGACCTACCTCTGGCTGGTTCATTTCTTCAGAAGTACCATTTTTTTTGATAGATTTAAAAATACGTCCTTACCAGTCCATCAAGGGATTATTTATTATTTGCTTAATATGAATTCGGCAGAGCTCACTAGGATAGGATGGGGAGCCGTTCCTAGCTTTCCTATCTGCTTTACTGCCTCAGTGACTGAATAGTCTGCCAGCACTTGGAAGCTCCAGGTTAGCTAGCTGGCTGTGGGGAGCTATTTGACTCCTGATGTTTCTGGGAAGTCCACCGAGTGTGTGTGTCTGTGTGTGTGTGTGTGTGTGTGTGTGTGCGCGCGCGCGCGCGCGCGAAAGTGTAGGTGAGAGATTGGTTGACTTCCAGTATCTTTCAATATTACTGTCCACCTTAGTAATTGAGACGGGGTCTCTTACTGGACTGCTTCGGCTCTCCTGACTGGCCAGTGAGCTGCCAGGATCTCCTACCTCCATCCCCCTCTCTGCCTCTCCAGTGTGGGGATTACAGACGTGC